>ML100072.1:9784-25276 GCA_003697995.1 Taxidea taxus jeffersonii
TATTTATTTGTCAGAGAGTGAGCACAGGCAGACAGAGTGGCAGGCAGAGGCAGAGGGAGAAGCAGGCTCCCTGCCAAGCAAGGAGCCTGATGTGGGACTTGATCCCAGGACGCTGGGATCATGATCTGAGCCGAAGGCAGCCGCTTAACCAACTGAGCCACCCAGGCGTCCCAGGCTCTAACTTTCTTAATACCAAACATGGATTGTTGGACACATCAATAAAGCATCTAATTCAGTACTGAGCACTTAGTAGATCCTCAATAAATGCTAAAAGATTGAAGGTGGAATTAAGAATATAAAAAATCATCTAAAGACTTATGTTATATTATTGTGATTGAATGTAATAAGTGTATAAAATGTGTTTAAACCTTACTTTGTGGGGCTAAAAATATACTTAGTAGTATAAGAATCTTTATGTTTTTTGAGTGGGTGGCTTTTATATTTACCTTTCTGTTTTTGAAAACATTAGAACTATAGTTTGAAAATTGTATCTAGAATTTAAGAGCCATTTAAAATAGAGGACTTTCCTGACCTGATAATTCTTATTATCATACTTAAGCTGGCAAAAGAAAGCTTTAGAAAATTGAGGTCTGTTTGATGACTATTTTTTTGGTGAGTTGAATAACTTTGTGTGCTTAGGGATTTTTGAAAGCAACCACAGTGGTACAAGATGAGGATTATATGTTACAAATTTATGGAAAACCAATTTATCAGGGCCATCGCAGCACTCTTAAAAAAGGACCATATCTCCGTTTTAATTCTCCATCTCCTAAGTCCAAACCACAGAGACCGAAAGTAATAGAACAAGTTAAAGGTAAGGAACCTCATTTTTCTGTGGTAGACCTTATTTTTTATGCTGTCAGTTTAATATATAATGTTTAACTTTTCTTTTTTATGACTCATAAATACAGTTCAAATTATATAATGCTTAGGCATGGAAAACAATCCTTCTAAGAGTAGGAAGAAATAGACTATTTCAAGGCATAAAATGGGAATAAGTAGGGAAAAAATATAGACCAAGGCACAAGATAGGAATAAGTGGGATAAGATAGGATTAGGTGGTATCTTCACATAAAGCATGATAAAGTTTGAATTTATGAGATGCTATCTTGAACAATTTAAATTATAATCCAGGGGAGGGGCGCCTGGGTGGCTCAGTTGGTTGGGCAACTGCCTTTGGCTCGGGTCGTGATCTTGGGGTCCTGGGATCGAGCCCCGCATCGGGCTCTCTGCTCACTGGGGAGCCTGCTTCTCCCTCTTCCTCTACTGCTCTGCCTGCTTGTCTCTCACTCTCTCTGTCAAATAAATAAATAAAAATCTTAAAAAAAAATAAAATTATTAAATTATAATCCAGGGGAAGTGGACATTTCCCTGGGATATTGCTCTATCATGTTCTTTATGAAAGAATGAAGATTAGCCATATGCTATATATGATCATAAAAGGACTTATATAGTAAAGGTTAAAAAAGTTTTTTGGGGGACGCATGGGTGGCTCAGTTGGTTGAGCGGCTGCCTTCAGCTCGGGTCATGATCCAAGCATCCTGGGATCGAGTCCCACATCGGGCTCCTTGCTCGGCAGGGAGCCTGCTTCTCCCTCTGCTTCTGCCTGCCACTCTGTCTGCCTGTGCTTGCGCGCTCTCTCTCTAACAAATAAATAAATAAAATCTTTAAAAAAAAAAAAGTTTTTTGGTACTTTTGTACACCGCTAAAAATAACTTCATTTTTACTGTATGTTTTGACTCATATCTACCATTTCACAAGTCTAGTATATTTTTTTATTAAAGATTTATTTATTCTAGAGAGAGAGAGCACAGGTGCATGTGCATGCCTGAGTGGGGGGAGGGGCAGAGGGAGAGGTAGAGAGATAGAGAATCCTCAAGCAGATTACCCACTGAGTGTGGAGCCCCCTGCAGGACTTGATCCCATGTCCATAGATCATGATCTGAGCTGAATCAGGAGTTGGACACTTAACCAACTGAGCCATCCAGGCACTCCTCTCTAGTAATATTTAAATGTAACTTTGGGAGTCTGTTGACTGTGGTTACATTTTGAAATTTTTCAGCTTGTACTCTGGCAGCCAGTAAGCTTCAACAGTATGTGATAACTATACCAACTCATTTTTGTTTCTTATCCTTTCTGGAAGTTGGAGCTATGGCATTGCTTTAGTTTTCCATTCCTTTCATTTTTTTTTCATTGTATTTTATTTTATTTCTCTTCAGTGTTCCAGAATTCATTGTTTATGCACCACACCCAGTGCTCCATGCAATACATATCCTCCATAATACCCACCACCAGGCTCACACAACCCCCCCCCACCCATCTCCCCTCCAAAACCCTCAGTTTGTTTCTCAGAGTCCACAGTCTCTCATGGTTTGCCTTCCCCTCCAATTTCCCCCAACTCACTTCTCATTCCTTTCATTTTTTAAAGTTAGGTGATCATATAGGGTGTCAGTTTATCTAGAAATCCTACTGGTGTTAGTAAGCATAAAGCTTATGGATGATGCTAGTCATTTCTGCTTGTTTACTGGCACTTTGCTATTATATTTGGGCCTTTGAAAGCCTATGCAAAAAATAACTTGAGGTCTTAAAATACTTAAAAATCCAAAAATAATTTTTTTTTTTTTAATTTGTTAGAGAGAGAGAGAGAGCGAGCACAGGCAGACAGAGTGGCAGGCAGAGGCAGAGGGAGAAGCAGGTTCCCTGCCGAGCAAGGAGCCTGATGTGGGACTCGATTCCAGGACGCTGGGATCATGACCTGAGCCGAAGGCAGCCGCTTAACCAACTGAGCCACCCAGGCGTCCCCCAAAAATAATTTTAAGTAACCCTTTTAATGGTGGAAGTGACTAAGAAACTGTGGAAACACGCTTATTCTAGGGCCTTGGTGCCTGTTATTTTCTCTTCCTAGAGAGCTTTTCCCTCAGACGTTTGCATGGCTTACTCTCTCAGCTCTTTGGATGCTGCTCTTAGATGATCACTCCTCAGAGAGGTCTACCCTGACCATGCTATCCAAAAAATTACCCTCTACACTTTTCTTATTCTCTTGCCCTTCCTTACTGATCTTCATAGCACTTTTCACAACTTGATGTTATATATATGATTTTTAATTTTTATTTTTCATGTGCTTTTAAAAATTTGAGTATAGTTGACACACAATGTTACATTAGTTTCAGTGTATAACTTAGTGACTTGACAAGGTTATACATTATGCTCTGTTTACCACAACTGTGGTAGCTGCCATCTGCCCTGTTAGATTGCTATTACAGTACCATTGACTGTATTCTTTTGCTCTGCCTTTTATTACCATAAGTTATTCATTCCATTACTAGAAGATTGGATCTCCCACTCCTCTTCACCCATTTTGTCCAACCCCCATCTACCTCCCCTTTGGCAACTACCAGTTTATTCTCTGTGTTTATAGGTCTGATTCTGTTTTTTGGTTTATTGGGTTTTTTTTTTGTTTTTAACAAAGAAAACTTGTATTCATTGAGAATTCAAAGCAAAAATAAACATTTTTCTATGGGATAGAGGCTTCAATAGTATAATTTTCTATCCTTGCTCTAGATGTAACTGAAGATTAATAATTTATATTTTATTTATTATTTTAAATTTTAAAAATACAGAAAAAGCCTTTATAAGCTTTATATTCTCTGTAATCTCACTACAAAATCTGGTAAATTTCTGGTCTTCTGTGTTTTTTTTTTTTAATTCAATGTAGTTAACATATACTGTATTATTAGTTTCAGAAGTAGGGGTGAGTGATTCATCAGTCTTATATAACACCCAGTGCTCATTATATCAGGTGCCCTCCTTAATACCCATCACCCAGTTCCCCAACCCCCTACCCCCCTCCCCTCCAGCAACCCTCAGTTTGTTTCCTATAGTTAAGAGTTTCTTATGGTGTGTCTCCCTTCCTGTTTTCATCTTATTTTATTTTTCCTTCCCTTCCCCTATGTTCATCTGTTTTGATTCTTAATTTCCACATATGAATGAAATCTAAGGTTATTTGTCTTTCTCTGACTGACTTGATTCTGCTTTTTGTTTTATTCGTTTTTAGATTCCACTTATAAGTGGAGTCATATGGTATTTGTCTTTCTCGGTCTGAGTTATTTCATTTAGAACAATACCTTCTAGGTCCATCCATGTTTTCTCAAATAGCACAATCTCCTTTCTTATGGCTGTGTAATATTCCACTGTACATACATACCACATCATTATCCATTTGTCTATCGATGGACATTTAAGTTGCTTCCATATCTTGGCTATTGCAAATAATGCTACAGTAAACATAAGGGTGCATATATATATATATATTTTTTTTGCATATATCTTTTTGAAAAAGTGTTCTCACTTTCTTTGGTAAATACCCAATAGTGGAATTATTGGATCATATGGTATTTCTATTTTTCATTTTTTGAGGAAACTTCATACTGTTTTCCATAGCAGCTATACCAACTTATATTCCCACTAACAATGCATGAGGGTTCCTTTTTCTCCACATTCACTTATTTCTTGTGGTTTTTTTTAGCCATTGTAACAGGTGTAAGGTAATAATCTCATTGTAGTTTTGATTTACATTTCCCTGATGATGAATGATGTCAGCATCTTTTCATATGTCTATTGGCCATCTGTATACCTTCTTTGGAAAAAGACCTGGTGTTATATTTTTGTTTATTGATTGTTTTCCTTACTAGACTATAAACTCTATGAATACAGATGGTTTATTCAGTACTATATTTCCTGTGTCTGGAGTAATGCCTATGAAATACTGAAAACAAATATTTTAAATGAACACTTAAGAAAAAGAAAAATTCATTTAATTGAATGAATGAATACAAGACAACAGAATGAAAAAAAAAATACAGATGTGGTACTGAAATGTTTCTTCCTGGCATCATGAGCTATATTTAAAAGTCTAGATTCATAAAATTACTCCCATGTTAAAAGTAAAAATGTAGTAATGTCAGGAGTTTATTTAGAAGATAGCTTCTTCTCCTTTATATTTTTACTTTTCTTCACTTTCCTCAGGTTCCATAGAAATCAGACAAACTTCTAAGTTTTTAAGAATTCAGGATTCAGGGGCATCTGCCTGGCTCAGTTGGAAGAGCATGCGACTCTTGATCTCAGGGTTGTGAGTTTGAGCCCCACATTAAACATAGAGATTACTAAAATAAATAAATAAACAAATAAACTTAAAAAGGAATTCAGGATTTAATGTCTATATGGATTTAATTCATAAGAATGGAAAAAATACAATGATATTAACTCCTATAAGGTTTTAATAAGTATAGAATTTGACTATCTGTGCATAATTTCAAAGGATAAAGGCTGGTTATTCAGAATTATGTCATGAGTAAAGGTGTACTGAGAGGAAAGAAATCCAATTCCAAATATGATCATTAACTTTTTTGTACCAATAGGGAAAAAACTTAATGAGTTAAATAAATAGTACAGTCTGAATCTGAGTAGGCTTCTTAGTCTTTTATTCAACATTTTTTCCCTAATCATTAAATCACTGAATTTGTTTTGTCACAGAAGTTGTTCAAGTTGTTACATGTATTCAGGAGCTCAGAAACCATGGCCTACAAGTTAGCTGCCTGTTCTTAGAAGTGATATCGGAACCTAGCTGCACTCATTTATTTGTGACTGTAGCATGACTGCTTTCATGTTTTAGTCGCGGAATTAAGATGTTGCAGCTGAGAGCACAAGGTCCATGAGACTAATATGTTTACTATCTAACCTTTTAACTGAACGTTTTTGCCAACCCCTGGTTTCTGTGTTATTTCTATTTTGAGGCCTTGTAGTTACACTTTATTATATAGAATAAGATCTTTCTTTTTTTTTAAGATTTTATTTATTTATTTGACAGAGAGAAGAGATCACAAGTAGGCAGAGAGAGAAGGGGGGAAGCAGGCTCCCCACAGAGCAGGTAGCCCAATGTGGGACTCGATCCCAGGACCCTGAGATCATGACCTGAGCTGAAGGCAGAGGCTTAACCCATTGAGCCACCCAGGCGCCCCTGAATAAGATCTTTCTGCAAAGAAGAGTTACTGTATTTCTAGGTGGATAGGTGTTCCAACAATATTTTGAAATCTCTGCCACTGAATATTATTACAGGCACTAAAGTCAAGTCAATAAGAACACAAACTGACTTTTATGCAACAAAACCTGTGAAAATGGATTCCAAGCCCCAACATTCTGTGCCTGCTGTGCTGCCTCCCAGTGATCAGCAGTACTTGTTCAGCCCGAGCAGAGAAATGCCTACTGTTTCTGGAACACTGGAAGGTCATCTAATTCCTATGGCCATTCTATTAGGTAAGTCCCAGCAAAATACACAGCGTCAACCTTTTTTTTAAAGACTTTATTTATTTATTTGACAGTGATTACAAGTAGGCAGAGAGGCAGGCAGAGAGAGAGGAAGGGAAGCAGGCTCCCTGCTGAGCAGAGAGCCTGATTGGGGGCTCCATCCCAGGACCCTGGGATCATGACCTGAGCCCAAGGCAGAGGCTTTAACCCACTGAGCCACCCAGGTGCCCCCACAGCGTCAATTTTAAATTCTTGTCAGTATTGGCAGAACTTTGAAAATGACCTGATAGTCTCCTACCTTTTCTTCTCTCTGTGATATTTGTGGGCAGGGCCTCAGAATGTGTCTTACTCCGTGTGATAGCAATCTCCGAAATAATGGGCTCCCACTATAGTTTCACTCACAGGAAACAAAGGAAATTCCTTTGATATTTTAGAATACATTGCTATAGAGAAGACAAAGTAAAAAAAAAAAAAATCGAATGTTATAGATTTCATAATAATTAAAGAATTCAAAAATTTTAAGTGGTTTAATGTCCTGTCTCCAGCAAAGTACTTTGAAGTAATTGTATGTACTTTTGAACTAGGCTGTGGTAAGTAAAAATTGTGTGGTTGCCTATTCTAAAACACAGTAGTTGGTTATTTACTTATTTGAGGTCTCTCAGACTCATTGTAAAAATTCAGCAAATCATTTTTGCTTCCACACTAGCTCTTCAAATCTAGTTAGCTATTATTTTTTTCTTTTACTGTCTTTGCTATTCTTTCTTAAATTTGATGAAGGACTTAGATATGAATATCTTTCAGCAGAAGAGAGAATTTTTGATATTATGGGTTAATGATGTGTCAACCTGGTAACTGTGTCTGTTCAAACATGCCTTCTGTTAGTAGAGGAGCTAATACTTATAAAGTCCCTGCTGTGTACCTGGTACAGATCTAAGCACTTTACATATATGAATTTATTTAATCCACCCTGTAAAACACATGGTAATATACCAGTTTTATAGATTAAAAGAAACCAAGGCACAGAGGAATGAAGAAATTTGTCAAAGGCCATATAACTCGAGTGGAGCTGGGATTCAAACCCAGTCAGACTATGCTTTTAAAGAGTGCACTGTTCTGTCCCTCTTTATTTTGAAATATAGGAAATAAATGGAACTTTTGAAGTGAAAGCTAAGTTTCTGATAGCTATGGTAATTGCTATCAGTGGGAGTACATGCTATTTATTGGTAGTGGGTTACTAGTATTTTTTTTTCAAGATTTTATTTATTTATTTGACAGACAGAGATCATAAGTAGGCAGAGAGGCAGGCAGAGAGAGAGAGAGGGAGAAGCAGGTTCTCCGCAGAGCAGAGAGGCCAACACGGGGCTCGATCCCAGGACCCTGGGATCATGACCTGAAACGAAGGCAGAAGCTTTAACCCACTGAGCCACCCAGGCACCCCTTGTTGTTGATTTTATTCCTGTCCCTTGTTGCTCTATAAAGTTTTGAGAATAAAAATTACACAGTATAACACATCACACTTTAGTCTTGGCTTTGCTGCTTACTGGTATGACCTTTGGCAAATTATGTTGTTCCTAACATGTTTTCTCAACTGTGAAATGTGGATAATATTAATACCTCAGAGGCTTATTTTGAGGGTTAAATTAGATAATGTATGTGAAGTGTCTGGCACGCATGAGTGCCTGATAAGTGTGAGATGCTGCGGAAAGGATGACATGGTGAGTATGTCAACAGCAGTGATAATAGAAGGAAAGAGGATTATGGATGGCACTTCCTTTTCAGATGAGAGTGAATTCAGCCATAAAGATCTGGATTGTGTATTTGATTTTTCCCTTCATTTCTGAAATAGTTGACTCATCTCTTCCCCAAACTTTTTAGGACAAACCCAAAGTAAGAGTGATTCCATGCCACCCACTGGAGTAATTGTAAACAAGCCACACCCTGTAACAGTGACTACTTCCATTCCTCCATCATCTCGAAAAATGGAAACTGGAATAAAGAAACCTAACGTCGCAATTATAGAAATGAAGTCGGAAAAAAAGGATCCTCCTCAGCTTGCTGTACAGGTATGTCAGGGTGCATGAATAGAAAATTTTAAGGAAGAAAAAAATCTTCGGTTTAACTTTAGCACTTAAAATCTATTACATTGCTTCATAAAAACTTTACTTTCATTGTGGGTCTTTTATTTTTTAAAACTGTGATATTAATGTAATGTTCCTATCCTTGTTCTATATGATCTAAGCTACTTTTTCTAAGCCAGTGTCTCATGTCCAAGTGACATGATGATATTCCAAAGGGAACAACTGAACAGTATATTATAATTAACTTTAAAAGAATGAGTGTGACTTTAAATATATATAAGATTTGAGTGAATGGAAAGAGAACTTATATATGAAGATTAAATATTCAAGTTGCCAATTCTTCCTAAGTTAATATATAATTTAAGTCAAATTGTAATTTAGCCCCCCACCCATGCAAGCCATGTGTTTAATTTTTTGTTTGTTTTCTTTAACTTTGTATCATTTTGATATTTGAAATAATAAAGGGTATTTTGGTACTGGACCTGTACAACAAAGTATTTCAGAAATAGCCTTGGTTGTTTAAAAAAAATGTAATATAGGACACCTGGGTGGCTTAGTCAGTTAAATGTCCAACTCTTGATTTCAGCTCATGTCATGATCTAAAGGTTGTGAGATTTGAGTCCCACATTAGGCTCCAAGCTGTGTGTGGAGTCTGCTTAAAGTTCTCTTTCTCCCTCTGCAACCCCCAACTCGAGTGCTCTCTCTCTCTCGTGTTGTCTTGCTCTCTCTCTCTTTCTCAAAAAAAAGTAATATGTGGTAATCACTTCATGTATCAGTCAGAAATAGGAGTCTTGTAAGTGAAATAATATATGTTGTAATTGGTTACTAATGTGGAAAATAGGTCAGTTTTAGACTCTAACCTCCCACTGTATGGCACATGAATTCTAAATAGGCAACAGGCAAAAGTTTAATTGTAAAATGTAAAAGCAGCAGGATGAGAAGATAATTGTATAGAATCTTTATCAAAGCTGAAGCTAAGTCTGGATATGAAAGAAGAAAACCTACATATAATAGAATAGATTTCAATCTATAAAATCTATAAAATCTAAACTGAAGCTAATATAAAAAATACATATGTAAAAAGAAAAACATACAGGTAGAATATATGAAAGGAATATGCCATAAAGGATTAATTTTTAAATCTGAAAACTTCTGTAAGGTAATAAGAGGACAGATGCAAATCCAGGAATACTCAAAGAACCTGAATAGTATCCTACAGAAGAGGAAATACAATGTATGAGCAAGAAAATGGGTACTTTAAATCTTTCTAGTTACTAAAATAATCCAAATTAAAATAACAATAATATACCTCCATTTAAAAACTTATTATTGCTGAGACAATTATGTTTTTGATGACATGAATAGAACTCATTTGGACTGCATTTTGGCATTAATTATCAAGAATTTTAAATATTCATGCTCTAAATCTAGTATCTTAATCTAGCATAATGAAATAATTAAAAGTTTAGGGTTAAAAACTCTATATATCTGAAGAAGTTTTTTGAGGTGATATGTATAATAGCAGAAATATTAGAAATGTCATAAATGCTTACCAACAGGAAAATGGTTAAATAATTAAGGCATTATTGAAATATTATGTATCTAAAATATTAAGTTTATATGGGAGCATGAAAGGTGCTTATAACCTAATTAATATGAGAAGTCAGAAATAGTAAGATGTGGATAGTAAAAAGAAAAGGGAAGATTGAAAATAAAGTTATCTTAATAGGGTCTTATGTGTTCCCTTTTATTTTCTAAATTTTATAAAATACTGTATCATAACTTAAAAAAATTGTTATCCATTGACTTCTTTATAAAAAGTTAAATATATGTTACTGATGTATAGACTGACAGATATTTGAGTCAAAATGATGAACAGAAAGCTGGATGTTGTTTTGTTTTAGGTATTACCCAATGTGGATATTGATAGCATTTCGAATGGTAGTGCTGATGTCGATCTATCTCTTCCTAGTCCCAAAGAAGCATGTCCTCCTCTGAAAACCTGGATACAGGTATTCAGAAATTTATCAGATAGTGTTGTGTAATGTCTGACTGTGGAGTTTAACTAATATTATTCCATGCAAAGTCTTCCATTGTATAATATGTTATAATAATTTAGGTTTTAAGGAAGAGGTTCAGAATGAATCTAATATTACTGATGAACTTGAAAAAGAAAGTTTGGTTAAGATCCTTACATTTATAAACATTGTGAAAGTGATAATCCTTAGTGTAGTTTTGGGGTAATTTAAGTTGTCTCATATGTGAAGAGAGGATTTCTGTCTCTTTGGAGAAAAAACTTGATTTAAACAGGAATCAAATTATAGTTTTCCTGAATATGAATTTCATAGTGATGTTTGGAGTTCATATTTTGGGATGTTACTTTGTCAATATAGTATTGACATGATGCAAAAATAGGCATTTCTCCCTAGTATTTATTTGCTCTTGAATAACACTGCAGCTTTCCCCAGCTTTTATCTGTTGTAAGCAGATGTGGTCCTCAAGGATATAGGTTTAGGGAGAGGGAGAACACCAACAATTTTTCATGATCAGAAATAGTAAAACAGGGGTGTCTGGGTGACTCAGTCCATTAAGCATCTGCCTTTGGCTCAGGTCGTGATCTCGGGATCCTGGGATCAAGCCCCTCGTTGGGCTCCCTGCTCAGTGGGGAGTCTGCCTCTCTTGCTGCATCTGCCCTTCCCCTCCCCGATTGCATGCTTTCTCTCTCAAATAAATAAATAAAATCTTAAAAAAATAGTAAAATAGAACTGACCCTAAATGGCAGTTGTGCCTAATTTAGTTTTTTCATCAGTAACTTTTTTTTTTTTTTTTACCAGAAGTTTATTAAAACATATGGTTACAAATAAGTTTTTGGACTGTTCATCATTCTTCTCTCAGGGAGGGGCTAATGTGGTTTTGGGGACTAGATTATATGAAGTGAGGCCTACAGGCTAAATTAGTATAATAACTTTCTAATTTATTTGACACCGTATCTGTCTTTTTGTGTGTTTGTATATATGTATACTTACATATCTAACATATAAACACAACTATAGGAGAGAAATTATAATCCTAGCAACCTGATTGGTTGTCTTAAGTTGCATTGTTGATGGAGTCATTGACAAAAACTTACATTTAATTTTTGAGAGCTATTGAAATGAAACCTGATGGCTCAGGTACTATCTTAGATTTCATTTTTTTAATGAAATCAATTCTAAATAGGATATTAAAATAAAAAATAGAGCTATGTAATTATAAGCTTATGTTATGGGTAGAAATATGATAAATTATGTATAAATTTAGAAGATATTAAGTACAACAAAATCTTTTTGAAAATTCTTTCTTAGGCCCCAGAACTTATGAAGGTAGATGAAGAAGAGGTGAAGTTTCCAGGAACAAACTTTGATGAAGTAATTGATATCATACAGGTAACAAATCTTAGAAAATGTGAGAAATTATTTTTCTAGCAGTATTCTTCCATGTAATTACAGATAATTATATGTATGTATATATACATACATATATAAAATTTTTAGAGCAGTTTTAGTTTCTAAAATGAACAAAAATGAGATGAAAATACAGAGATTTCCCATATACCTTCTACCCCCACACATGCATAGCCTCCCCCACTCTTAGCATTGGGAGTGGTACATTTGTTAAAATTGTTGAACCTAAATTGACTCATCATAATCACTCAACATCCTTAGTTTACTTTAGAGTTCACCCTTGATTATGGACGTTCTATGGGCTTGAGCAAATGTATCCATTATTACAGTATCATACAGAGTATTTTCTCTTCTCTAAAATTCTTTGTGTTCTACCTATTCATTCTTCCCTAACTCACCCCAACCCCTGGTAACCACTGACCTTTTTATTGTCTCCATAGTTTTGCTTTTTCCGGAATGTGATGGAGTCAGAATCATACAGTGTGTAGCCTTTTTGGATTCTTTTACTCAGTAATATGCATTTAAGCTTCCTCTGTATCTTTTCATGACTGAATAGCTCATTTCTTTTTAGAGCTGAATAATATTCCATTGTTTGGATGTGCCACAGTTTATTTACTCATTCACCTACTAAAGGATATCTTGGTTGTTTCTGAGTTTTGGCAGTTATGAATGAAGTTGTGATGAACAGATGAACATCTGTGCACAGATTTTTTTCATGAACATGTTTTCATCTCCTTTAGGTAAATATCGAGGAACATGATTGCTGGATTGTATGTTAAAAGTATGTCTAGATTTGTAAGAAACCAGTAAACTTTTTTCCAAAGTGGCTATACCATTTTCCTTTACTACCAGTAAAGAATGAGAGTTCCTGCTGCTGCACATCTTTGTCAGCGTTTGCTGTTGTCAGTATTCTGGATTTTGGCCAGATTTTGTGTAGTGGTATTTCTTTGTTGTTTTAGTTTGCATTTCCCTGATGACATATGATGTGGAGCATCTTTTTATATGCTTATTTTCCACCCATATATCTTCTTTGGTGAGGCTGTCTTTTAAGGTTTTCAGCCTACTTTTAAAACTGGGTTGTTTTCTTATTGTTGAATTTTAAGAGTACTTTGTATATTTTGAATAACAGTTCTTTATCAGATGTGTCTTTAGGCAAATATTTTCTTCTCATTTATGGCTTGTCTTCTAATTCTCTTGATGTTGTCTTTCACAGAGCAGAAGTTTTTAATTTGAATGAAGTCCAGCTTATCGATTATTTCTTTCATGGATCACCCATCTGATGGTATATCTAAAAAGTCAATGCCAAACCCACAGTCATCTCAGTTTTCTCCTATGTTCTCTTCTAGGAGTTTTATAGTTTTGTGTTTTACATTTAGTCTCTGATCCATTTTGAGTTAATTTTTGTGAAAGGTGTAAGGTCTGTGCTAGGTTAGTTTTTTTTTGCCTGTGGATGTCCAGTTCAGTACTATTTGTTGAAAAGATGATCCTTGCTCCATTGTATTGCCTTTGCTTCTTTGTCAAAGATGAATTGACTATGTTTATGTGGTTCTAATTTTGGGCTCTCTATTCTATTCCATTCATCTCTTTGTCTGTTCTTTCATCAATTCCATACTGCTTGATTACTATTGCTTTATAATAAGTCTTGAAGTTGAATAGTGTCCGTCCCCCAACTTTATTCTTCTCCTTCAGTATTGTGTTGGCTATTCTGGTTCTTTTGCCTCTCTATATAAGTTTTAGAGTCAATTAGTTGATAGCCACATAATATCTTGCTGAGATTTTTATTGGGATTGCATTAAATCTATAGATTAAGTTGGGAACAACCAACATCTTGACAGTATTGAGTCTTCCTATCTAAGAACGTAGAATATCTTGGGGCATGTGGGTGGCAGTTGGTTAAGCATCTGACTCTTGATTTGATAAGATTCTCTCTCCCTCTCCCTGAACTCTACAAAAAAAAAAAATCATAGAATATCTCTTTATTGATTTAGTTCTTTGATTTCATTCATTAGAATTTTGTGCTTTTTTTCAAAAAGTTCTTGTACATATTTTGTTAGATTTATACATAAGTATTTCATTTTTTTGGATGCTTATGTAAATGGTATTGTGCTTTTAATTTCATTTTCCACTTGTTCATTGTTGGCAAACTTACTATAATCAATAATGATTTCTAGGAGTTGTTTGGGGTTTTTTTGGTCAGTTCTTTCAGATTTTCTATATAGACAGTCATGCCCTCTGCAAACAAGGACAGTTTTATTTCTTCCTTCCAAACACCTTTTATTTCCTTTTAATTGTCTACTTGCATTAGCAAGGACTTTTAGTATGGTGTTGAAAAGGAATGGTAAGAGGGGACATGCTTGCCTTATTCCTGATTGTTGAGTATGCTTTCGCCATCAATATTCTGTTACAGTGCTTTGAGAAACTTCCCTTTACTTTTGAGCTAAATATATTTTTATTTTAAAATTATGAAGATAGTATTCTATAGTATAGTGTTCTCTTCATCTGTATCCTCTAGCTGCCTCAGTGAAACTTAATGATTATCAGCTGGTTCCCATTTTTAGTATATGTGCTGCCGAAGCGAGCACTATCAGCTGGTTCCCATCTACATCTCATCTTTCCTGCTTCCTATTTTCTTCCTCCTTTCCATTTCCTTTGGCTTCCCTCCCTCCAATCTATCCTTTATTTAGTCTGTTGAACATTTGTCTGTCTGACTTCTGGATTATTGGCAAGATCACCAATTAGCTCATATTGAGGGAAAAAGTTGTAAAGGATCTAGAATCCAAGAGAAGAGTCCATATAGCAGGAAGGCTATAGAAATGATATAGAAATGGTAAAATAGAAGAAGGGGAAAAATAGGAAGAAGTAAAATATAAAGGATGGGAGAAAAGATCATAGAACATAGAAACTACTTGAATAATAGAATGCCAGTACAATTTCAAGGTATTTGTTCACATTTCTTTCAGGACTTTCACTACTAAGGCCAGATTTATTCACCATAAAATCAAACCCTATTTTAGAATATTAAAAGATAGGCACTATATTAAAGGTTTTTGTTCACTGGCATGTTTTCTCATGTGAATTGCACATGAATGTTTCAAAGGCAAGAATCTTACTTATCTTTATATTTCTAATGCCTAGCAAAGACATTTGACAACTTTTTTTTTCCCCATGTACAAGTGAAAGAAACAGTTGTAGAAATAGCATATGATTTGGAGTCAGAGCCAAGTGTTCCAATCCTGGCTCTGCCACTTACTAGTTGTGGAGTTAATTTTTTGATGGAAGGATATTAATTGAATTATCATTTTTAAAGACTTCTAATTTCTTTGAGATACATATTAAATAATTTATAGGTAAAATGAGATCTGTGATTTGTTTCAAAATTATATGTGAAAGGTAAAGCAGATGGTGGTATGTATAGATGAGACAAGTTAGCTGTGGGTTGATAATTGTTAAAGCTGGGGACAAGTAAATGGGATATGCATAATTTATACATAACCAATATAGTATATGAGCACTATTTTGTTTTCTTTTAAACATGTCTGATATTTTCATAATGAAAAGTTTAAAATTTTCAGAAATTATTCCTTTGATCATGTGATGGTGCAAATAAGGTATAAGATAACCTAACTGCATTTGTAAATGTAAATGATAGGTTCAAAAAGAGAAAGCAG
>ML100073.1:0-11360 GCA_003697995.1 Taxidea taxus jeffersonii
CCAGGTGCCACAAGAAATACCATAATTTAATTTATTTGTGCTCCTGGTTTATGTATGTGTGGTGGATGTTTTTGTTGTGTTGTTACAGGTTGATGAAAAGCCCAGAACTCTGATGACAGATAGTCTGGTGATAAAGAGTTTTTTACATAAAATTGTCATGGTACACCCTAAGGTAAGCTGTTCTTTTGCACAGTGATGCTTCTCTTGTCGTCTTTAGGAGACCTGTACTCTGTAGGAGATGAAATGATATGGTTGGTCCGCTTTCTTTCCATGATAATGATTACAACTTTTAATATTGAATTGAATTGATTTTCTTGTCCCTAACAAAGTGTTGATGTTGGTCATGTGACATAGCCGAGAGCCCTTGGATATAGAGCTTTCCTTGGGTTCTTGTTTTTACTTCCTTTCTGTTTTATTGTATCAGTTTAGATTCTTTTTTTCCTCCTCTGTGCTTCATTTTTCTACTAAACCTGGATAATAATAAACCTTGTTGACTATCTTCTTCTTTTCTGAAGTGACCAGAAGAGCAAATCAGGAAATTCTGATAAAGTACTTCAAACTTTGGAGAGCTATAATTTCTATTATTAGCTATTATTAGGTATGTTTATAGGGATGCACACCATTAAGTATGCTTTTTAACTTCTCCTTTTCTTCTCTTGCTAGCTTTCTACTTTTTCTGTCTTCAGCAGGGTTCAGTGCTGCTTATGCCAGTCACTGTTCTGAGTGCTTTCCACACACTCACTCACTCAGCCCATGCAACAGCCCTTGTGAAGTAGGTTTTATCAGTATCGCTCCCATTTTATAGCTGAGGAAGCTATGGTAGAGAGGTTAAGTAACTTGCAGAGCCAGGATTTGAATTCAGGCAGTCTGGCTCTAAAGTTCTTGATTACCCATTATGTTACACAGAAAGAAAAACGTAGGTCAAAGGTAGGAAATAATTAGAACAGTGAAGTAAATTGGAAGGAGGACAAAAGTCAGAGAGGGGCAGGGAAAGAAAAAGCAAAGGAAAAAGCATGGAATGTTCTACGTACAAAAACAGTGGAAAGAATAGGGAGAAAAATTGATAGTTCCTTTAAAGGGGAGAGGAGATAGCATTGGAGAAGAGCAGAGAACAAGGGTAGATTTAATGATAATCTGTGGCCACTTGGAATTGAAGTATAGGACTCAATATATTTAAGATGCAGAATTTGAGTCCAGATAAATGTTAATTGTATTAATTATATTGTGTTCAGGGAAAGAACAAGTGAAAAAAAATGGATATAAAGAATATCTTTCCCTTTGGGAATTAAGTATGGAAGTTTTTAATCTCTGTCCTAGTTTGTGTTAAATCTCATACTCCATTTACTTTGCAGATTAAATTTAATTTCAGTGTAAAGGTGAATGGAGTCCTTTCCGGGGAAGTCTTTGGGTAAGTCCTTAAATCCATGGCTTAAATTTATGCTGTGGCTTTATAGTTTTTCTCAGTCATTATTGTCCTGTTTCTAGTAGCTTCACAGTTTGACTTTTTTTTTTTTTTAAGATTTGTTTATTTTAGAGAGAAAGAGTGCGCCTATGTGCCTGTGTGTGGGAGGGAGGGGCAGAGGGTAGGAGAAACCCAAGCGGACTCCATGCTGAGCACAGAGCCTGACACAGGGCTCCAGGAAAGCCTTGATCTCATGACCATGAGATCATGACCTGAGCCGAAATCAAGAGCTGGATGCTCAACCAGTTATGTCACCCACATAGGTGCCTCACAATTTGACTTCTTGACTCAGACTCACCCTGAAACTAATTTTCTGAGAGCCCCACATTTTCTTATTCTATGTTAGCTTTTATATTTTTTTCAGATTGAATAAATTTCTTTTCCCATGTTAGCTTTTTTTTTTTAAGATTTTTATTTATTTATTTGACAGAGAGAGGCAGAGAGGCAGGCGGGGGGGTGGGTGGGAAGCAGGCTCCCGCTGAGCAGAGAGCCCCATGGGAGGCTCGATCCCAGGACCCTGAGATCATGACCTGAGCTGAAGGCAGAGGCTTAACCCACTGAACCACCCAGATGCCCTCCCATGTTACCTTTTAATGAGCAAGTAGATTCATCTAAACTTCATTTCTTTTCCTCTCACTTGAGTGGGTGATCTTAAAAATTGCCATTTTCCCCTTAGTTAATTGGTTATTGAGTTCTAGTAATCTTTGGAGGTGATGGTAGTCATGAGCCAAAATTGTATCAGGTAAAGATTGGTTTTAGAATCTCTGAAATATGGCTTCGCTTTTCTTTGCTTTGCAGGACAAAGAATGAACCCACTTTGAACCTGTTGAATGGAATTGCTCTTGTTATAAGCTATCAGCATTATGTGAGGTGAAGGATAAAACCATTGTGGTCCCTCTCCACGTTTTAATCTCCTGTTATGTGTATGAATGTGGGTGGAAATTGAAAGTAGCCTCACTTGTCATTTCTTAGTGCCAGGTATGAGATTCTCTGTCAGAAAAGTGGAAGTAAAATTTTGAGGCTATTTGTATTGAAAATGTTTATTATTTCTGGCTTCTTGAATATATTCTAATTGGCCCAAGGACATGTCCCTTCTCTTTCCCATCTGTAAATGAAACAAAACAAACCATGCTAATTTCATTCTTATTTACATGTGAGAAGAGAGGAATGACTTTATTTTTTTTTTAAGGTTTTATTTATTTATTTGACAGAGAGATCACACAAGTAGGCAGAGAGGCAGGCAGAGCGGGGAGGGGAGAAGCAGGCTCCCCGCCAAGCAGAGAGCCCGATGTGGGACTCGATCCCAGGACCCTGGGATCATGAACCGAGCCGAGGGCAGCGGCTTAACTCACTGAGCCACCCAGGCATCCTGAGAGGAATGACTTTAGATAGTTACTTGAACTCTTGGATAGAAAGATACTATGAAAAGAAAGGAATTTTTTGTATGTTATTATTTGTGCATCAGCATTTTGCATATGTTTGGAAATCCTCTCTCTACCTCCACCTTCTTCAAACTACAAAAAAAAAAAAATTCATGGAGAAGATGGGAAATAAATGGAATAGAACCCTCTGTCTTGCCTTCCTGTGCTGTCCATTTACCACAGAATCCAAAGTAAACATGCATTATAGCAAGAAAAAAACTAATTTTTTTTTTAATTTTTTTTTAAATTTGTCAGAGAGAGAGAGAGCGGGCACAGGCAGACAGAGTGGCAGGCAGAGGCAGAGGGAGAAGCAGGCTCCCTGCCAAGCAAGGAGCCCGATGTGGGACTCGATCCCAGGACGCTGGGATCATGACCTGAGCCGAAGGCAGCCGCTTAACCAACTGAGCCACCCAGACGTCCCAAAAAACTAATTTATTATTAAGATCAACTAATTCATTCTTTATTCAGTAGTTTTCAACTCCATTTGTATGCCCTCAATCATCATTGATAGTCATAGGATCTTAAGGCTTGAAGAGACTGCTCGTGGCTTTTTAGTTTCACTCTTAGTCAGAATTAAAATTCAGATCAGATTTTTAAAATTCTTTAATATGTGCAGGAAACAAAACCCCCAACCTTAACTTTCTTTAGTAGTCCTCCACTATCATACAATCTTTACAGGTAGACAGCTCATTAATGCAGATTTACTGAAAAAGTTTAAGCCTCTGAGCCAGTATTTGTGGACATATCTTCCTGGATGACCTCATCAGTTTAAAGAGAGAGGAAAGTCTTCGTTGGGTGTGGAGCCTACTTTATTTATTTATTTATTTTTAAAGATTTTATTTTAAGTAATCTACACCCAGTGTGGGGCTCAAACTCATAACCCCAAGATCAAGAGTTGCACACTCTACCAACTGAGCCAGCCAGGCACCCAATTGTGGAGCCTACTTAAAAATCTTAAGAACAAAAAAAGCTAAATTTGTTTTACCTGTTTTTTCACAGTAGACCAAAATTTGCTACAGCTGAATTACTCTGCAGCAGAATCCATCCTGTCCTAGGACATCCAGTAATGCTTTTCATCCCTGCTGACATGGCTGGCATGGGCTTGTCGGGAGAGCTGATACTGACTCCAGCTGCTGCTCTGTGTCCCTGCCCAAAGGTCTTTTCCAACCAGCTGAATAGGATTTCTTCGGTTTCCATATCCTTTTGATGATAGAGTCCATCAAAATCTTCAAATTCATTGTCTTGAAAAATGAATTTTTTTAAGATTTTATTTATTTATTAGAGAAAGACTGTGAGTGGGGGGAGGAGCAAAGCAAGAAGGACAAGTAGACTCTGAGCTGAGCGTAGAGCCCAGTTTGGGACTCAATCCCATGACCCTGAGCTCATGACCTGCACTGAAATCAAGAGTTGGGTGCTTAACTGACTAGGCCACCCAAGGACCATGACAAAATGAATTTTTTATCTCAATTCTAAAGAAGCCTTGGCATATAAATTCTGTGCCTAGAAGCCTATATGATTTGTATAAAAACAAAAATCCAGTATGAAAGCCAAGCTTGGGAATTTTTCCAAAAAACTGAAAACTATAAAATGTGACACCTGTGCCACATGCTTGTCATGTAATTCAGTATGAATGAAGCATGGAATGAATGGTGCAAGCAGGAGAGATGAGGCTGGGAAAGTAGTTGGAGTTGAACATGGCTCTTGTGTGTCACACATGTTTATGGTTCCTGCAGGATGTCCCTTGAAAATGGCAAGCAGCTACATAGAAATTGGTCTGGAAATTGGAAGTGATCAGATTTAGAGATATATTTTAGAGTCTCAACATTTCCCCCATGGATTTAGTATAGCATAATGCTGTGGTTAGAGCATGGCACAAGAATGTAAATGCTGGATTCACCACCAATTGGCTGTGACTTTATGTAGCTTACTTAACAGCCTAATCTTTTATTTCATCAGCTTTAAAACAGAGATCCTACTACTTGGTAGATTTATTTATTTCCCCTTGCAAAGGTTTTGCTGTTGTTATAGTTATTCTTTTGTGGTTTGTTTGTTTTAGGATTGACTATATAGTAACCCATGTGAGGCTCCTAGCATACTGCCTGACATTTAATAAATGTACAATAAATATTAGGTATTATTGTTATATGATTGAAGCTATAAGAGTAAATGTAGTTATATATAGTAGAGTGTAAAAGATGAGAACAAGAAGGCAAAGGTCATGGAATAAATGTCAGCTGAAAATATTAGGGGGGAGGAAGGAGTGGGATGGTGATGAAGATTATGGATGGATCTTTAGATTTTAACACCTTAATATCTAGGTCATATAGAAGAGTATAAGTAAAATATAAAAATTTCTCCTTCCTCCCCATCCCATTCCCCAGGAGGAATAAGGCACATTTTCTAAAGTTCCTCTTGAACTTTACATTTAGTGGGACATTTTATTTTATTTTATTTATTTGAAAGAAAGAGAATGAGAGAGAGCACAAGGGCAGGGGGACAGAGGGAGAAGCAGACGGAGAAGCAGACTCCCCACCGAACAGGGAGCCAGATTCAGGACTTGATCCTGAGATACAGGATCATGACCTGAGCCAAAGGCAGTTGCTTAACTGACTGAGCCACCCAGGTGCCCCTTAGTGGGACATTTTAATAAACAGATGTCAGGTAGTGATAAGTACAGTAAAGGTACAGCAGGTAAAGAGATAATGATAGGGAAGTTGTTTTAAGTGTTATAGCCAGTGGAGACTCTAGGGAGGTGATGTTTTAGTGAACAGAAGGAGAGCTAACAGAAAATTCTGGTAGGATTTCAGTTTCTGAAAATGGCAAACTAGGTAATTTAGACCCACCCTCCCACTGAGGATAAATGCTATATGAAATACTAAAACAGCATAAAAGAATCTAAGCACTAGTGAGTAGGGAGAAATTTCTGGGCCAACATAGGAGAAAACAGGAATCACAGAAAGCTTGAGCCCAACATTGGGGGCTGCTTTTGCCCTAAGGTCATTTGCAAATTAGAGCAAGCAGCCTAGAGGCTAAGATGCACTTCCAAATCGATGTAGGACAACAAAGCCAAAGAGTTAAGGCTTGCTGAGTTGGGGTGCTGTTCAAAGCACATCTTGTTTTGGCAGGAATAACTGAAAGGTTACACTTTAAGGAGTAAGGTGAACCTGAAATAAACCATCCTTCACATGAACTCATATATTTTTTGGGTCATCTGGGAAGTCTTAAAATCTTAAGCTTTCAGAGTAGATTAAGATGCTTCTAGATTTCTAATTCTCCCAGATGCCCTGTAGAAGCAAACAAAAATTCTTTCTAGGTAGATAGATGACCACATCTGTGCTTCAAATTATTTAACAGATGGTTTCTCAAAATGTCCAGCTCATGTGCACATTTCTCTCCATCATGCGCGAGCGCGCGCGCACACACGCACGCACACACACACACACACACACACACACCCTACCCCCCCACCCAGGTACAAGAGTGCACAAGGTAACATGAACAAAAGCTAGCAAAAACAGAAGCAACAGAAGCACCCACTGGGACTCCAGATACAGGTAATATCAGACATTGATTTTAAAAATAAAAAATTTTGTTTGCTATGCTTATGAAATTGAAAGCCAGGCTTAAAAATCTTGCCAGGGAACTGTAAACTATAATATATGACATAATTTTTAAAAGAACCAAACAAATTGTAGAATCAAAAAAGATAGTGACCAATATTGAAATTAAATAGGTTTAACAACAGATTAGATATAGCATAAGTGAATTTGTAAAATAAAAGATGAGGATAGCAAAAACTTAGTAAAATAAAGTAAAGAGAGACAAAAGTATGGAAAACACAGAAGAGAGGTTAACAAATGAGAGGGAACAGTGAGACCATTTAATGTAAATTTAATTCACGTCCCAAAGGAGAAGAGCTTTGGAAGAAACAGTCTTTGAAAAATGAATGGCTGAAGCAACTAAAACATTTTAGAGCTCAGTAATTAAGCAGAATAAACAAAAAGATATATATATACCTGTAGAAAATCAAAAACAAGGAGAAAAATCAGCTAAGGAAGATGGATTTTCTTCAAAAGAGAAACTAATTGCAGCTGACTTCCCCATACCAACATGATGTAGTAGTATAGTGTTAATGTCCTGAAACTAAAAAAATCAAGCTGGAATCCCATAGCCTGTGTTTCTCAACATAAAAGATAATGAACATAATTATCTATCTAGATTAATGTCATAATTCATACAGTAAAAAGATTAGTTCAACTGACTTTAGAACATACTGTTTTGATGTATATTCTTGGTAGGATATACTCTCCCATCCAAGTACTAACCAGGCCCGACCCTGCTTAGCTTCTGAGATCAGACGAGATCGGGCGCGTTCAGGGTGGTATGGCCATAGACTTGGTAGGATATACTCTAAGAATGAAGTGCACTGTAAGGCACTCTTGAAATTCATTTAGTGACTTTGATTCTTAGTAATAACATTGGTATTATACTGAAATTATTGTATACATACTTATTGTAAAGCAAGTAATTACTTTTACATTGTTGGGAACCAAAATTTGTAGCATAAGATAACAGATACAGGAGTATAAATTCAAAAAATTTTTTATTTTGAAATAAAAAATTTTTTAAGCAATTTATTTATTTATTAAAGATTTTATTTATTTATTTGACAGAGATCACAAGTAGGCAGAGAAGCAGGCAGAGAGAGAGGAGGAAGCAGGCTCCCTGCTGAGCAGAGATCCCGATGCGGGGCTCGATCCCAGGACCCTGAGATCATGACCTGAGCCGAAGGCAG
Organism: Taxidea taxus jeffersonii; assembly: GCA_003697995.1. Classification (NCBI taxonomy): domain Eukaryota; kingdom Metazoa; phylum Chordata; class Mammalia; order Carnivora; family Mustelidae; genus Taxidea; species Taxidea taxus. The sequence goes on from ML100073.1 coordinate 7,679, forward strand.
AGGCTTAACCCACTGAGCCACCCAGGCAATTTTTTAAAGCAATTTAAAAGTGGAATTGAAGATACCAGTGTGTACCCCCAAGTTTTCTGACATTTGAAATTATTTATTTCTTAGCTTTACCTGCTAAATAAACAAAAAACAAACAAATGTAGGAACAGTGAGCACCCCTAGCACCCAGAATGTATTCTCTAAATGTCATTGCTCACTAAAAAGGAGGAATGACCGATTCCAGGTATAAAGTAGAAGTGTACAAGATAAGGGGCACCTGGGTGGCTCAGTCAGTTAAACATCTGCCTTCAGCTCAGGTCATGATCCCAGGGTCCTGGGATCGAGCCCCACATGGGGCTCTCTCCCCAGTGGGGAGTCTGCTTCTCTCTCCCTCTCTTCTCGTCTCACTCCACTGTTTCCCTCCCTGCCACCTCTCAAATAAATAAAATCTTTTAAAAAAATAAATCTACAAGATGAGCCTGGGTATCTTATGTTGATCCAGAAAGCAAAGAAGCCATCAAAGTCCATGGGATTATGTCAATTTCAGAAATTCTACTTCCAGCCAAGAACAAATAACAGGGACTGGATCCAGCCTCCTACCATGAACAATTAAAAAAAATGGACAAATTATATAAACAATAGATAGTATAGGACAGTGGATCTAGAGAGAGGAGACACAAACAAACCCTATGTTGTACCACTGAACTACCTAGAGAGAAGTTCATAGGGAGGTTATACCCAGCTAGAGTCTAGTGACCTCTCTGAGTTGAGAAGACAAAGTTCAGAGTTTAGGGACTTCAGGCAGCTAGAACTTATAGAGTACCAAAGAGGAGATAAATATACAGAGAGAGCTCCAGACAGAGGAGAATTCCTGGAGTACACACAGACCTGGGAATGGTTTCTGTTCCTATGATGCAGAATGGAAAACCTCATATTTCATTCATAAAGTATCAGTTGGAGTCCTAAGAAGGCTTTGCCTGAATATAGTGGAGGAGTTAGCCCTAGCCCTAGCTTCCCTGGTCCCACCTAACAAAGCTTAAAAGTAAGATCCAAAAGGCTCAAATTATTCCTAAGTAACTTTATAGTGTTCGAGAAAAAAAGTTCAAGAATATTTATAAGGATACAAAAATGTCCTGCATTCGACCAGATAAACTTCTTAATGCTGGGCATCCAATAAAAAATTACTCGGCATGCAAACAAACAGGAAAATAGGACCCATAATGAAAGGAAAAAAGTGGTCAATGAGAGCTGCCCAGAAATGACATAGGTAATAGGATTAGTAAACAAAGACATTAAGACAGGTATAACAGGTATAACATTTAGAGGAAAATATTGAACATCTTTTTAAAAAATATTTTATTTATTTATTTATTTGATAGACAGAGATCACAAGTAGGCAGAGAGGCAGGCAGAGAGAGAGGAGGAAGCAGGCTCCCCACTGAGCAGAGAGCCCGATGCGGGACTCGATCCCAAGACCCTGGGATCATGACCTGAGCTGAAGGCAGAGGCTTTAACCCACTGAGCCACCCAGGCGCCCCTAGAGGAAAATATTGAACATCTTAAGTAAAGAGACAAAAGCTATAAAGAGCACCCAAGTTGAACAACTAGACATAGAAATGATAACTTTTAGGATGAAAATACACTGGATGAGAGTAGTGACAGATGTACACATTGCAGAGGAAATTATTAGTGAGCTTGAAGACATGGCAATAGAAACTAAAATGAAACCAAAAAAAGAGTAAAAAAGTGAACAAAGCTTCAGTGAACTATGGGATAACTTCAAGTGGCCTAATTCAGAGACATGTAATTGGATTCCTGCAGTGGGGGAGGGCAGATAAAATATTTGAGGAAATAATGTCCCCCAAATTTCCAAATTTAATGAAAAGTATAAATCTACAAATGCAAGAAGATCAACAAACTTTAAACATAAGAAACTTGAATAAAATTATATCAAGATACATCATAATCAAATTAGTTAAAGACAATAATAAAAAAACTTTGAGAGACTAAGGTAAAAAGATATATATAACATACTGGGGAACCAAGATGAGAATTAAGATTTCTCATTGGAAACTGTAAGCTAGGAGAAAGTGAAGCAATGTTTTTATTTTATTTTTTATTTTTATTCTTTTTAAGAGAGAGCACATGAGCTGGGGGTGGAGAGGCAGAGGGAGAGGGAGAATCTTTTTGTTTTTTTAAATATTTTATTTATTTATTTATTTGAAAGAGAATGAGAAAGAGCATGAGAGGAGAGAGGGTCAGAGGGAGAAGCAGACTCCCCCCTAAGCAGACATCCCAATGTGGGACTCGATCCCAGGACTCCAGGATCAGACATAAGCTGAAGGTAGTTGCTTAACCAACTGAACCACCCAGGCCCCTCCACCTTTTTAAAGATTTATTTATTTTAGAGAACGTGGGAGGAGCAGGGAAAGAGAATCTGCAGCAGACTCTCCACTGAGTACAGAACCCAACACAGGGCTCAGTCTCAGGACCCTGAGATCATGACTCGAGCTCAAACCAAGAGTCAGACGCTCAACTCATTTCACCACCCAGCCTCCTGGAGAGGGAGAGAGAGAATCTTAAGCAGGCTGAACACTTAGCATGGAGTCCGAGGTGGGGCTTGATCTCACGACCCTAAGAACATGACATGAGCCGAAATCAAGAGTCGGACACTTAACCAACTGAGTCACACAGGTGCCACTGAAACAACATTTTTAAAATTAAAAAACAAACAAACACTTAACCTGGATTCTATACCAAGAGAAAATATTTTCAAAAACAAAGGCAAAATAAAGAATTTTTCAGATGTTCAAAAGACTTCAATCACCAGCAGATCTATATTATAAGAAATGTTAAAGGAGGGACGCCTGGGTGGCTCAGTTGGTTAAGCGGCTGCCTTCAGCTCAGGTCATGATCCCAGCGTCCTGGGATCGAGTCCCACATTGGATTCCTTGCTCAGCAGGGAGCCTGCTTCTCCCTCTGCCTCTGCCTGCCACTCTGCCTGTGCTCGCTCCTGCTCTCTGTCTGACATAAATAAATAAAATCTTAAAAAAAAAAAAAAAGAAATGTTAAAGGAAATGCTTCAGACAGAAGATGGAATTCTGGATCTACACAAATAAAGAAGAGCACTGGAAACCATAACTGAATAGTTATAAAAGATTTTTGCCATCTTTTAAAAAATCTCTTTAAAAGACAGTGAATTTTAAATTTTTTTTATTTTTATTTTTTAAAGATTTTATTTATTTGTTTGACAGAGGGATCATAAGTAGGCAGAGAGAGAGGGGTAAGCAGGCTCCCCGGCCAGCAGAGAGCCTGATACAGGGCTCGATCCCAAGACCCTGAGATAGTGACCTGGGCCCACGGCAGAGGCTTAACGCACTGAGCCACCCAGGTGCCCTGATAGTTGACTCTTTAAAGCAAAAAAAAAAAAAAAAAAATGCCATCGATATATAAGATTTTATGCTATGTCACAGTAAAATGAGTGACAATAGTACAAAGACCAAGAGGGGAGAAATGGAAGTATATTATTGCAGGATTCTTATACTTTATGTGTGTTAACTGTTATAATATCATTTAAAAGTAGGTGGTGATAAAGTTGTATACTATAAAACCTAAAGCAATCCCTAAATTATTAAAACAAAGAATTAAAACAAATAAGTCAAAAAGGGGGTTAAAATGGAATTAAAAAAACACC
>ML100073.1:16360-30664 GCA_003697995.1 Taxidea taxus jeffersonii
CCATGAAATGCATGCATCAGAATCACCTACAGTATTTGAAAATATGCTGCTTCCTGAGCCAAGGATTAACTCACTGTTTTGTTATAATGTAAAAATATGGTATGGCTCAAGAGTCTGCATTTTTAACAAGAATCTCAGGTAATTTTTAAATATAGTGAAGTTTGAAAACCACTGAGTGTGAGTTGGCTTATGTATTTTAATCCAATAAACACAGATATATATATTTAAGTGTTTCCTTTTTCTTTAAGATTTTATTTATTTGAGAGAGTGTGAGCAGGGGAGGGGGAGGGGCAGAGGAAAAAGAAGGAGGAGACACCCTGCTGAGCAGGGTGCTTGATCCCAGGGCTCAATCAGGGATCTTTATCTGGGCTGAAGGCAGCCGCTTAACCAGCTGAGCCACCCAGGTGCTCAGTGCCCTCCTAAACTTGGAAATAGCAAGACATGGAGCTTATAAATGTCTGAGGAAAGGTTCAGAAGCCTCCCTTTCTGTGCTCCCGATGTGCTTCTGTGTTCTCTGTGAGCCAGTATGTTTTCTTGGGGCTCTGCTCCAGCCATTGCAGTGCTCGTTTGCTGTGGCCCTGCTCCCACTGAGTCATGAGAGAAAGGAGACAGCTTATGTCCCCAGAGCAGAAGAGCTCTTGCTGACTGGTGCCAACTATTTACTGAACAAACTGTTGTCAGCTGCGGGATTTTTCCTGCTTCCCACTTTCTGTGCTTCTCTGGTCTTTTCCCAGTATCTGTATATTGTTTAGGAGAGAAGCACACTGCTTTTGTGGGTTCTGGCTTGCCGCTCTTCATTTGAAGAGCCGTTGTCTGGTGCGCCTCTCTTCCATTCATCAAGGCCCTGGAATGGGAGCCCAGACGTGACCCTGACTAATGAGGCTTCCAGCAAGCAGGACAAAGTGAGGAGGCCTAGGGTTGTTACCCAGCCTGCACTCATATGGACAGAGGCTGATAAGAGAGGCATCTTAGCATAGTGGAGAGGACTTCAGGGTAGAATCAAGAAAGCTGGATATAATTTTAGTTCTGCTATCAAATTCCTTGGTGATTTTTGGAAAACAAGTCACATAAATCATCTGATCCTCCTTTTTCATATATTTAATGTGAGGTTGTTAGACTAGGTGCTATCAAAGCCCTTCCAAGTCTAAAGACCCTTTTACAACTTAAGATCCACTGTCTTTTGGCAGGGTTTTTTGGTTGGTTGTTGTTTGGTTTTGATTTTGTTTTGTTTTGAGGTTTGCTAGAGGCATTATCACATTCAGTCTTCCCTGGGATGACAGAGTCTCATACCATTTTCTGAATCCTACCGAACACACCTGAAGAACTGATTCCTCAAAAACCAGTGGTTCCTGTCATTCTTATAGTAATGTGATAGTTTATACATCTCTGCTTAGCTTGACTCTGAAGGCCTGTAGCATCTCAGGTAGTGACACTCAATATTGGATTAAATAGAAATTCATCACTGCATTAGTAAACATACTAAGTGTCTTTAAAAAAAAATTTGAGAGAGTGGGGAGGGGAGAGAGAGAGAGAGAGAGAATGCTGAAACAGACTCTCTGCTGAGCATGGAGCCCAATGATACTGTCACTGGGCTTGATCCCAGGAGCCCGAGATGATGACCTGAGCTGAAATCAACAGCAAGCTGCTCAACTGACTGAACCACCCAGGGGTCCCTATACTCTGTATCTTTTTAAATTTCCTTACACATCTGGTAGTGTAGGACTAGCCTTTGAAAAAGGGTGTATGGTAAAGGTAGGTAGATATAGATATATGGATAGAGACACAGTAATTTTATCTTCTTTTTCCCTTATTCTTTCTCATATCCTTGAAAGCTTTCTCTAGAGCTACTTTTAGGAAACAGATTGTGCAGAACTACAGTCTGTTTCCATGTGTCTTAAAAAATCACTTAACTGGCCTCCTGCCCACCTTGTCATGGTAACTTTTCTATGATTAACTCATTATTTTGCTACAACGTTAAAGGCATCTGGTAGTATCATCAGTTTTAGGGGAACAAACTTGTAGCTTTTTAATTAAATGTCTGCTTTCAAAAGGGGCCTAACTGATTTCTTGAGGCTATTCTTAGCACCAAACAATAGAAAATGGTAATCCATACAAAACCATCAGAGCAATAGCAATATTTTCCCTTTGCATATTGCAATGTACATTTTAAAACACTTCATATATATTCCAGTTTATCTGTGCAACATGCCTGTGAGAGCAGGTGGTATAAAGCCAGCTTTAGTTTTGAAGTGAGAAAAGTGAAGGGACTTGGTCACCACAAGCTAGTGGTTGAATTCACTCTAGAATCTATGTTCTCCAGACTCCAATTTTGGATTCCTTTTGAGCAGACCACATTTTGCATTCCTTTCTGGGATAGCATCATGGTGCCTTGTGGTAGAAAATGTACCTTCTGGTTTGCATTTTTAATGCAGCCCTGAGAAAAGCCAGCCAGCTGTAGGCTGCTTCACCATAGTGCCTTTGAACAGAGTATTGAGGGGAGAATAGAAAAATACTGAAAAAAGAAAGGTTACTTAAAAGGATTTTCTCAGGTGTGAAGTGAATTTGTCTTCCTATGTCTGTTGTCTCTGGGTCATCAAGCTAGCCTATTGTTGTTTGACAGATTTTACCTATTTCTCTTAACTGTTAGCTTTTCTTCTGAGCAGTGGTGCCTGTGGTTAATTAGAAATAGCCCCATTTAAAAATACCTTGTACCAGCAGTCTCAGAGTCATCTTTGTGAGTGTTAACTTCTTTTGTATGACAGGATATGTGAAAGGATTGAGACCCTGACAGCAACAGTGGCTCACCCCAACAGTGATGCTCACACCGGAAGGGAGTAGGGTGGACACACTCTCCAACAGGCCTTTCCTATTTCTCTTCCTCCTCCTCCTCCTATCCTTTGGGAGTCACCAGTGTCATTGTTTATAGTATGTGGCATGTAGTTCTGTTTCTGATATGAATTAAACAGGATCCCTCACTTTTCTCTTCAAAAATAATGTCAGCCTTCACACTTAATTTTTGAAGTCTTTTTCATTTGCAAGTGGAATTGGATGGGTTTGTAAGTTGCTGACTTTTTGTTGTTGTTTTGGGGGGTTTTTGTTTTGTTTTGTTTTGAGGGGGGGTGGTTTTGTTTGTTTGGTCTAAAAAAGTAATTATTTGTGGATAGGCAAAAGTGTCCTCTTCCAAGAGGCCTCTTTCTCATTCCACCCCTAATTCACAGCACATAACAGCAGTCTTGAAGTGGCCATTATCATTCAAAGTTACCAATATTTTCCCTCCCCTTAGGAGTCCACACTATGCTCACCACTCATCTCAGTGCCATCCTCATGGAGAGCCACAGCATAGTGCAAGATTCCATCCAGGTTGCCATGGACCAGGCCTTGGAACAGCATCACCAAGCTACCAAGGTAATAAGAAATTCATAAGAACTAGAGGATATGACCGAGCTTGAGAGCTCTTCCTCCCTTAACGCTTATTCCTCTTTTGTCACCTTGGCTAATCCTTACGTGGCCTCAGCCTAGGAACTCAAGATTTAACTTAGGATATGTCACTGTTACGAGCTTGCGTAGTCTTACCTCCTAATGGGTGAATTTGAGTAAATAGAGACAAAATAATCGAGAAAAATGACTAATAATGAGCCTTTCCTTATCTTTCTTCCCTTTGCACACATGCATCTGAAGCTACTGCTTCTCTAGATCTTACATTCTTCCCTCATTTCCTAATGGTTTATAACATCACTTTCCCTCCTTTTTTTTTTTTTTTTAAGATTTTGTTTATTTATTTGAGAGTGAGTGAGCAACAGAGAGCGAGTGAGCATAAGCTGGAGGTGTGGGGGAAGAGGGAGGAGCCCAGGGAGAGGGAGAAGCAGTCTTCCCACTGAGCAGGGATCCTGATCCTGGGACTCCAGGATCATGACCTGAGCCCAAGGCAGAGGCTTAACCAACTGATCAACCCAGGTGCCCTAACACTTTCTCTTTTTATCTGACTTTCAGACTTCCTATATCCTATATACTTCTTGTAACATATTTCTTAACTTCATATGGCCCCCCTTTGAGGGAAAAAACAACCACACTAAGAGGGCAAAGTTTAAAGCTTTTTTCTTTTTTTAATAGCAGGCACATCTATTTTATTGCCTAGTGCCTCATGGCTTATCTTTTCTGAATATGTCTGTGTCAGTAAGTCATCTCTGCAAAAGGGGAGAACATTGTTTCAATCCATAAGTGTCCTTTCTATGGCATGATCTCAGTAAGTATTGTTGATGGGGTTGGGGGAAGAGTTGTTGAAATCCTGCTATTACTGAAATCTTTGATTCCTTTGGGATTCTCTGAACCAGTAGCTTGGGATTATTTTAAACTACCATCTCTTCTTATTATGTTCCTTAGGATCATCAGAAATTTCAGGCCTCACTCTCAGTGGCTGTGAATTCCATCATGAGTATCGTGACTGGAAGCACCAGCAATAGTTTCCGAAAGATCTGTCTCCAGGCCCTTCAAGTTAGTGGGAGACTGGGGCTGCTTAAAAGTGCCAGGGTTTTAATGACATTCTACCGCCTAACACAGCATTATGTATAGAAACATTATTTCATTTTATACTACTGTGATAAAAAAATTCTGGTTTTACATACATGTCGGGCCTCTGGTGTTTAAGAAATATTTATTGAATGGATAGTATTGTATGTACTACTTTATAAATGAGAAAATAAGTTATCTAAAATTTCTACTTGCTTTAGGTCACATAGCTGGTTACAGTTAGAACCAAGGTTAGACAGTGATTCCCAGTTCCTTATTGAAGAATGTTTTGGTACCTCGTGGTGACAGAAAACATTGGAAATAACTGAGTAGCCTTAAGTATTACACCTGTTTGGCAGTATAGAATTCATACTTGTTCAGTCCTTGGCTCATTTACTTACTGGCTGTGTGGACTTAGGCTGGTGCTTAATTTGTCTGAGCTTCATCTATAAAGTGGAAAAAATAATAATGCCTCAGAGGGTTATTGTGATGGTGAGGGAGAAGTGTGAACCTGCATGTAGCACATGGTAGGTTTTGAATAAATGTTAGTTTCTTTCCTTCCTTTTAGGAATGTGTACTGACCAATTGGTATCAGCAGTGTGTGATCCACTCATTCCATGTCTGTTGCTTTATTTTTTTGTACTTTTTTTCTTGAAAAAATAGTATAATACATTCAAAATTTAAAATAATAGCTAATAATATTTATTGCTATAATTAAAAATTTTGGATATTATCTCATACAAATTATATTTATAGTTGTAGCTGAAGAATTATATATTCATATATAAGTTGACATTTCCCCGTTTCAGCTGTTTTAAAATTTGTATCAGTTACCCAATTTCACTACATTGGTTTAATCTAATAACCCATTCCCTTAATAATAGGCATTTAAGTTGCTTATATTCTTTTTGCCAGTATAAATAGTATTTCAGTTAATACCTCTGTGTGATATCTTGCTTCTTCTGAATTATTTCCTAGAATAAATTTCTATAACTGGAGTTACTAGGTCTGAGAGTATAACACCTTTATAATCTGTACTTCCTACAGCTTCAGCTTTCTGGGTCATGTGGATAGCACAGGGTAATGAGAAGAATGCTATGTTAGAAATCCTTAGGTCAGGCCTAACTTTTGTATAATAAGCCATGAGATCTTAGATGGGTTACTTTACCTTTTTGGATTTTAGTTTTCTCTCTCTTTTTTTTTTTAAGATTTTATTTATTTATTTGACAGACAGAGATCACAAGTAGGCAGAGAGGCAGGCAGAGAGAGATGGAGAAGCAGGCTCCCCGCCAAGCAGAGCCCACTGCGGGACTCAATCCCAGGACCCTGGGATCCCGACCCGAGCCGAAGGCAGAGGCCCCCAACCCACTGAGCCACCGTTTGTTGTATTAGGGGATTACTCTTGTCCCCTTTAACTCTAATATCCTGCAATTCTATACTAAAACTTAGAAGTTATTACCCATTCTTTATGGATGCTATTATCTTCTTCCTTTATTTGCTAAAAGACTTACCTGAGGAAAAGTTCTTATATCAGTCTTAGTTGAATATAGTGAAGCCTCTGCTCTCCTGGCACTTGTTTTAGAGGAAAGCAGTTTATATAACCCCTTTATGAACAGAGAGATCTCTGGGATATATATTTCCTATAGAGAAAGGAGAACAAAGGCCTTGTTTGAAAGATCTTGGTTAGGTAACAGATACTGGAAGACACAGGAGCCATAACTACTCGTCTAATGGCATGTATCCGAGGCCTTCTCTCTACTTCTCCTGTATCCATAGGAATTAAGGAAACTCCAAACATAACATGAGGGATGTCAGTGGTTTGCCTTCCTATTTGTCTCATCCTCTTCCCACATCCTGTGGGTACCTTCTTTTTGGTTGCCAGTACTGGAATCCAGAGCATTTCATCTCTGGCCCATTTTAGGCAGTTGACACTCAAGAGTTTGGGACCAAACTGCACACGTCATTTCAGGACATCACCCGGCACCGATCTCTTCCCTACTGCTCACGTGAGACAAAGCAGGTAAGTATAAAGTAATAATCAGTACTTTGGTGGAGATCTTCCATACTGATGTGTGGGAACCCTGAATATGGGTGGTTTAGGTACAGGTACTTTAGATTGCACATTCTGAGTTTAGCCTGAAGCCTGTGGTTTAGGAAAACTATAAAATACAGTATTACACAAAGGTCAAGGGCATGGCTAGATGTTGCTCAGATTCCATTTCGGCCACTAGCTAGTTGTGTAGTATTGTGGAAGCTATTTAATCTTTATTTTTTAATTTTTTTTATAAAGATTTTATTTATTCATTTGATAGATAGAGATCACAAGTAGGCAGAGAGGCAGGCAGAGAGAGAGGAGGAAGCAGGCTGTCCACAGAGCAGAGAGCCCGATGTAGGGCTCGATCCCACGACCCTGGGATCATGACCTGAGCCGAAGGCAGCGGCTTTAACCCATGAGCCACCCAGGCACCCCCTATTCTTTCTAAGCCTTAGTTTCTTTATCAATAAAATAGGAATGATGCGTAACCTAAAGTCATTGTTGTGAGGTTTGAATAAAATAATGTATGTAAAGTGCTGAGCACATAGCTACCATTACAATGGCGATGACAGAATGGAGTATTTTTGTTTAGTTTTGTCCAATCAAAGCCATACTTTATTTACCTTTCTGGATGCTGGAGATATAGAATTGCATTAGTTGGGGTCTCCACCCTCAAGGAGCTCAAACAGCTTCATCTGGTTTTATGACAGACTCCTCTAATGAGTGAAAAGATTCATAGCCGGGAGATTCTTTATATCTCCAGGTATAACTGAAACAGTGTTCCAACTAAAACCCCTTCTTCTGGCTCTCTTGGCTCCAATCAGTAGGACTGGATTTTATGGAACTAAAGTATAATAAAAGAGAGTAAATAAAAGAGAGTAAGGGTGATACTATTATACAGAGGCTTCTGGCCAAGACAGAATGACAGGAACTAGATTTACTCTCTTGACTGAAATTTTGAAAATCCAGACACAACATATAAAACAATGGTTCTCAAGACATTGAGCAGCAATGAATAGGATAGTCTTTCCTGAGATGTGGAAAACAAATGAAGTGAGCCCTATGATTACCCTAACATACTGCCTAGAGAAAGTACAGACGCCATTGAACAGGGAGAAGATATCTAGGCAAAGCCTAGTGGTTTCTCTGAGCTGAATAGATGAAGCTGGGAATTCCGGGATGCCAAAGCAGATAAAGTTTTCAGGGTGAACTATCAGAAAAGAGAGAACTCCTTACAGAGAGAATTCTGAGAATCTGCAGGGTTCCTTCTCTGTTATTCAGATGAGTATGAATCAGCTCATTCTTGTGAAGAAATTATTCAGGTAAAGAACCACCCAGAAGGACTAGAGGGAATGATATGCAGAGCTTAAAAGGGCCGGGAATAGTGCCTATCTCCATCAACCAGAGAGGAATGCTTTATAATTTATGGAGCATGATGTAGAATACTAAGAAGATACTTGCCTTGGGAATGGAGGAAAATTAAACCTCTGCCTAATAAACACTCCTGTGATCCTGCCTAACAGAGCTTAAAAGCAGAAGCAAGACATAGAAGGATCAAGTTGTTTCCAAGTAATTCAATAGCATCACAGAACAAAGGTTAAGAATATTTATAGGATTATTAGAAATATTCAGCACCCACTATGGTAATATTCACATTGCCTTGCATCTAATCAGAATTTACAGGTATGGTGAGAAGCAGGAATATACAACCCACAATGAAGAGAAAACTCCTAATTGATCAGTTAATCATTGAATCCAAACTGACCAAGAACTGACACAGAAATTAGAATTAGTAGACAAAGACATTAGGAGAGTTATTATTATAACTGTATTCCATGTGTTCAGGAAGAAGCTAGAGGAAAGACTGAACATATCAAGTAGAGATATGGAAAGTATAAAAAAGGCCCCAAATGAACTGTTAAGATGAAAACTATGTCTCCAAGGTAGAAATTACACTGAATAGTATGAATGGCACATTGGACACTTAAGGAGAAACACACAGCAATAGAAACTAGAAATGAAACACAGTGATTTAAAATAATAATAATAATCATAGGGGCACTTGGGTGGCTCAGTCAGTTAAGCATCTGATTCTTGATCTTGACTCAGGTTGTGATGTCAAGGTAATGAGATTGAGCTCTGCATTGGGGTCCATGCTCAGCATGGAGTCTGGTTAAGATTCTCTCCCTCTCAAACTAATTATGTACTATATGTTGGCTAACTGAACATAATAAAAATAAATAAATAAAATAATCTGTTAAAAAAAACGATTCCCTCTCCCCTCCCACTCTTCCCCGATCCACTAACCCCCCCTGCTCACACATGTGCATGCTCTCCCTAACAAAATTAATTAATTAAAAGGGTAAGATTTCTTTACAAATAATAATAATAAAACATAGAATATCTGTGAGTTATGGGACAGCTTCACGTAGCCTAAATATATGTGTAATTGGGGAATCTGAAGAAGAAATGGAGGCAGAAAATATATTTGAGGGAATAATGACTGAAAATTTTCCAAATTGATAAAATCTATAAATCCAGTAGATCTAAGAATCTTAAGAAACACCAAGCCCACAAAACAAAACTACACCAAGACACAACATAATTAAATAGGTTAAAACCAGTGGTAAAGAGAAAATCTTAAGAGCAAATGGATGAGGAAAGCTTATTTACAAGGAAACAAAGATAAGGATTACAGAAAATTTCTCATCAGAAACAGTATAAGATAGAAGAAAATGGAACAACATCTTTACAGTACTGGAGAAAAAACCTTCAACCTAGGATTATTTACTTAACAAAAATATCTTTAAGAAATAAAGATGATGAAATAAGGACCTTTTCTGACATACAGAAGTTGAAAGAATTCATTATCAGCAGATGAGAAATGTAAAGGAAGTCCTTCAAGTGGGAGAAAGGCGATACCAGCTAGAAACCTGAATCTACGCAAAGGAATGAAGAGTACTGAAAATGGTGACTACAAGGATAAATATAAAGACTTTTTTCCTCATTACTTTAATCTCTTTAAAATATAATTAACTTTTGGGGCATCTGGGTGGCTCAGTGGATTAAAGCCTCTGCCTTCGGCTCAGGTCATGATCCCAACATCCTGGGATCGAGCCCCGAGTCGTCCTAGGATCGAGCCCCTCGTTGGGCTCTCTGCTCCGCAGGGAGCCTCTCTCTGCCTGCTTCTCTGCCTATTTGTGATCTCTGTCTGTCAAATAAATAAATAAAATCTTAAAAAAAACAATTAACTTTTTAAAGCAAAAATAGCAATAATGGGGGTGCCTGGGTGGCTCAGTGGGTTAGACTTCTGCCTTCGGCTCAGGTCATGGTCCCAGGATCTTGGGATCGAGCCCCGCATCGGGCTCTCTGCTCAGCAGGGAGCCTGCTTCGTCCTCTCTCTCTGCCTGTCTCTCTGCCTACTTGTAATCTCTGTCTGTCAAATAAATAAAATCTTTTTTAAAAAATAGCAATAATGTATTATAAGGTTTATAACCTATGGTGAAGTAAACTGTATGACAACAGCACAAAAACCAGGAGGAGGAAAATGGAAATACACTGTTGTAAAGACTTACACTGTATGCGGAGTGGTATAATATTACTTGAAAGTAGACTGGCAAGTTAAGATGAAAGGAACCATCAGAAAGATACAAGGAGTTGCAGCTATTGAACCAAGAAAGGAGATAAAACAGAGTCATAAAACATATTCAGCCCTCCGGAGAATGAAAAGATAAGCCACAGACTGGGAGAAAATAATTGCAAAAGACACTTATGATTAAAAGACTATTATCCAAAATATACAAAGAACTTTTAAAACTCACAAAAAAATAAAAAATAAAAAAAAACAGGCCAAATACCTTAACAAACACCTCACCAAAGAAGACTTAAGATGACAAATAAGCACATGAAAAGATGCCCCACGTCATATGTCATCAGGGAAATGCAAATTAAAACAATGAGATATCCCTACATACCTATTACGATGTCCAAAATCCAGAACATGACACCAAATGCTGGCAAGGATGTAGAACAATAGGAACTCTCATTCATTGCTGGTGAGAATGCAAGATGATACATCTACTTTGGAAGGCAGTTTGGTAATTTCTTTAAAAACTAAATACACTCTTTACCATGTGATCCAATAATCATGCTTCTTGGTATTTATCCAAATGAGTTAAAACTTAGGTTCACACAGAAACCTGCACATGGATGTTTATAGCGGCTTTCTTAATAATTACTAAAACTTGGGGCACCTGGGTGGCTCAGTGGGTTAAAGCCTCTGCCTTCAGCTCAGGTCATGATCCGGAGTCCCGCATCGAGCTCTCTGCTCAGCGGGGAGCCTGCTTCCTCCCCCCCCACCCCCGCCTGCCTCTCTGCCTACTTGTGATCTCTGTCTGTCAAATAAATAAAGCTTTTAAAAAATTGCTAAAACTTGGCAGCAACCAAGATGTCCTTCAGCAGGTGAATGGATAAATAAGCTGTGGCATATCCAGACAATGGAATGTTATTTTACACTAAGAAGAAATGAGCCATAAAGCCATGAAAACACATGGAGGAAGCCTAAAAGTATATTATTTTTTTAAAAGATTTTATTCATTTATTTGAGAGAGAGAGAGAGAGAGAGCATGAGAAGGGGGAGGGTCAGAGGGAGAAGCAGACTCCCTACCGAGCAGGGAGCCTGATACAGGACTCCATCCCAGAACTCCAGGATCATGACCCTAGCCGAAGGCAGTCGCTTAACCAACTGAGCCACCCAGGCACCCCCTAAAGGTATATTATTAAATAAAAGAAGTCAGTATGAAAAAGCAGATAACATTCTAGAAAAGGCAAAATTATGGAGACAGTAAAAAGATCAGTGATTTCCAAGGGCTGACGGGAAAGGAGGAATTAATATTCAAAACGCAGAGGACTTTTGGGGCAGTGAAACTACTCTTTATGATTCTGTAATGGTGGGTACAAGTCATACATTTGTCCAGAGCCATGGAATGTACAACACTAGGAGTAAATCTTCATGTAAACTATGGACTTTGAATGACAATGATGTGTCAGTGTAGGTTTATCATTTGTAACAAATGTGCCAGTCTGATGGGGGATGTTGATAATGGAAGAGGCTATATATATGGGGCAGAGGGTATATGAGAAATCTCTATACCTTTTGCTCAGTTTTGCTATAAACTTAAAACTGCTCTAAAAAATAAAGTCCCTTTTAAAAAAATAACCAAAAAGGGTAGAGAAAGAGGATGAAGAAGAAAAGAGAACAAAGTACAGATGAGACAAATAGAAAGCAGTTAGCAAGAAGATATATTTAAACTCAGCCATATCAATTATCATATTAAATGGGAATGGCCTTTACAACTATTTACATTAAAAGATCGAGATTGTTTGATTAAATAAAGAGAACTATATGCTGCCTATAAGAATCCCACTATAAAATCCAGAAGTAGATTCAACATGTAAAAGGATAGAAAAAGATATGTCATGCTTAAGATATATACCATAGTCTATCAGATAAAAAGAGCACTGAAGAGGGGCACCTGGCTGGCTCAGCTGGTAGAGCATGCAACTCTTGATCTCAGGATTGTAAATCTGAGTCCCATGTTGGGTGTAGAGATTACTTAAAAATAAAATCTTTCAGGGCGCCTGGGTGGCTCAGTGGGTTAAAGCCTCTGCCTTCGGCTCAGGTCATGATCTCAGGGTCCTGGGATGGAGCCCTGCATCGATTGGGCTCTCTACTTAATTGGGGAACCTGCTTCCTCTTTTCTCTCTCTCTCTCTCTCTGCCTACCTTTCTGCCTACTTGTGATCTGTCAAATAAATATATAAAATCTTATTTTTAAAAAGGCATTAAAAAGCCTATAAAGTAGATTTCAGAGCAAAAAATACTACTAGGGATCAAGAGGGTCATTTCATAATGATGAATACAATACAGTGTGTACAATGTAATGAAGATAATAGCCCCAAACGTTCATGAAACTTTTTTTTAAGGTATTTGACAGAGAGAGATCACAAGTAGAGAGGCAGGCAGAGAGAGAGGGAGAAGCAGGTTCCCCGCTCAGCAGAGAGCCCAATGTGGGGCTTGATCCCAGGACCCTGAGATCATGACCTGGGCCCAAGGCAGAGGCTTAACCCACTGAGCCACCCAGGCACCCCTCATGAAACTTTTGAGAGAACTTTAAAATAAATGAAGAAAACGGATAGAATTGTAAGAAGAAATAGACAAATTCACAATTATATTTGGAAATTTCAACATACTTCTATTAATAATTGATAAAGTAGAAAATCAGTAAGTCTGTGGAAGACCTAAGTTACACTATGAATTAACTTCACCTAACTTATATTCGTAAAACATCCTGCCCAACCACAGCAGAATATTTTTCTCAAGTACAAAAGGGACATTTAACAAGGTAAACCATATTCTGAGCCATCAAATACATCTCAATAAACTTAAAAGAATTCAGGTCATATAAAGTATGTTTTTGACCACAGTTGGATTTAAGTAAAATCAATGACAGAATGATATCTAGAAAATTCCAAATATTTGGAAATTAAATGACACACTTATAAATAACCCAAGCGTCAAACACAAAATCAAAAGAGATAGTAGGAAAATATTTTAATTTAAACAGAAATGCAAATTATCAAAATCTGTGAGCTCTCTCTAAAGCAATACTTAGAGAGAAAAATGCCTATGTTAGAAAAGGAAAAGTTCGGGACGCCTGGGTGGCTCAGTTGGTTAAGCGGCTGCTTTCGGCTCAGGTCATGATCCCAGCGTCCTGGGATCGAGTCCCGCATCGGGCTCCTTGCTCAGCAAGGAGCTCTCCCTCTGCCTCTACCTGCCACTCTGTCTGCCTGTGCTCACTCTCTCTGACAAATAAATAAAATCTTTAAAAAAAAAAAGAAAAGGAAAAGTTCCCAAATCAATGGTCTTAGCTTCCAACTTAAACTAGAACAAGAAGAGCAAATTACACACAAACAGAAGAAATTAAATAATAGAGTCAGAGTGGAAGTCAGTAAAATAGAAAACAGAAAAAGAATAAGGAAAAATCAATGAAGATTTAAAGGTGGTTTATTGAAAATATTAATAAAATTGACAAACATTTAACCAGACTAATCAGGATAAAAGAAGATACAAGTTTCCTTTTTTTTTCATATCTTTTTAAAAATTAACATATAATGTATTATTTGCCCCAGGGGTACAGGTCTGTGAATCATCAGGCTTACACATTTCACAGCACTCACCATAGCACACACCCTCCCCAATGTCCATAACACAGCCACCCTATCCCTACACCCCAACCCCCAGCAACCCTCAGTTTATTTCATAAAATTTAAGAGTCTCTTATGGTTTATCTCCCTCCCGATCCCATCTTGTTTCATTTTTTTCCTTCCCTACCCCCCACAACCCTCCGCCCTGCCTCTCAAATTCCTTATATCAGAGAGATCATATGATAACTGTCTTTCTCTGATTGACTTATTTCGCTCAGCATAATACCCTCGAGTTTATTCCACGTCGTCACAAATGTCAAGATTTCATTTCTTTTGATGGCTGCATAGTATTCCATTATATTTTTATACCACAGAAGACACAAATTTCTACTATTAGAAATTAGAGAAGTGACATTTTAATATCTCAGATATTAAAAGGATTATCAGGGGTTATTATGAGCAATGTTAACTGTTATGTTAAATTTTAAATATATCAGTAAATTTGACAACTTAGATCAAATGGACAAATTCCTTGAAGGACAGAAATTACTAAAGTTC
>RCUC01123149.1:0-26542 GCA_003697995.1 Taxidea taxus jeffersonii
CCCAACACCATGATTGAAGAGACGGTGTTTTTTCCATTGTATATTCTTGGCTCTATTGTAAATTAAATACCATAAACATTCATGGGTTTACTCCTGGGCTCTATGTTCTGTTCCACTGATCTATGTACTTGTTTTTATGCCAATACCATGTTATTTTAGTTACTATAGCTTTGTAATATAGATTGAAATCAGGGAGCATGATGCCTCAACTTTGTTCTTCCTTCTCAAGATTGCTTTTTCTTTTAAGAGTTTTGTGGTTGTTGTTTTTGTTTGTTTGTTTGTTGCTGTTGTTTTAGTAATTCCATACAGACTTTATAATTATTTGTTCTATTTCTTGGAAAAATTCCATTTGAATTTTGATAAGGATTGCACTGAATCTGTAGTTTGCTTTGGGTAGTATGGGCATTTTAACAATATTGTTTTCTCTACTCCATGAGTACAGAATGTCTTTCTATTTATTTATTTCTTTTGTAATGTCTTATAGTTTTCCAAGTACAGTCCTTTCACCTGCTTGGTTAAATTTATTTCTAGGTGTTTTATTCTTTTTGATACAATTATAGATGAGATTATTTTATTTCTCATTTTGGTTTCTTTTGT
The DNA here is from genome assembly GCA_003697995.1 of Taxidea taxus jeffersonii. Taxonomy (NCBI): domain Eukaryota; kingdom Metazoa; phylum Chordata; class Mammalia; order Carnivora; family Mustelidae; genus Taxidea; species Taxidea taxus. Next base: position 598 of record RCUC01123149.1, read on the forward strand.
AATGCCTTATAGTTTTCCAAGTACAGTCCTTTCACCTTCTTGGTTGAATTTATTTCTAGGTTCTTTTTGATACAATTGTAGATGAGATTATTTTATTTCTCTTTGTTATAGTTCATAATTAGTGTATAGAAACACAACATATTTTTGTGTATTGACTTTGTATCCTGAAGCTCTACTGAATTTATTAGTGCTTGGTTTTTTTAATGAGGTCTTTAGGGTTTTCTCTATGTAATATCATGTAATCTGCAAATAGTGAAAAGTTTATTTCTTTCTTTCAAATTTGGATACTTTAAAAAAAAACTAATTTCTCCAGCTAAGACTTCCAATACTATGTTGAATAGATGTAGTGAGAGTGGTCATCCTTGTCTTATTCCTGATCTTAGAGGAAAGGCTTTCAGCTTTTCATCATTGAGTATGATGTTAGCTGTGAGCTTGTCACATATCATCTTTATTATATTGACATATGTTCCTTCTCTACTCACTTTCCTCATAAGTGGATGTTAAATTTTGTTAAATGCTTTTTCCACATTTGTTGAGATAATCATATGATTTTTAATCTTCATTTTATTATCGTGGTGTATCACAGTGACTGACTCATAGATCTTGAACCATCTTTGCATCCCTCGAATAAATCCACTTGATCATGGTGTATTTTATGTATTAATGTATTTTAAATTCAGTTTGCCAAAAGCCTGTTGAAGATTTGTGCATCTATTTCATTGGATTGTAATGTTCTTTTCTTGTGACATCCTTGTCTGGTATTGGTATCAGAGTATTGCTGGCCTCATAACATGAATTTGGAAGAATTCGCTCCAATTTTTTGGAAGAGTTTGGAAGTATTAATATTGATTTTTCTTTAAATGTTTGGTAGAAGTTCAGTAATGAAGCCATCTGGCCCTGAACTTGAGTTTCATGGGAGGTTTTGATTACTGATTCAATCTCCTTACTAGTAATTGGTCTTTTCCACTTTTATATTTTATTATGATTCAGTTGTGGTAGGTTGTGTGCTCCTAGGAATTTATTCACTTTTTCTTGACATCTAATTCGTTGGCATATAATTGTTCATAATAGTCTCTTATAGTCCTTTGTAATTGCTGTGGTATCAGTTTTAACATCTCTTTAATATTTGATGTTATTGAATCCTCTTTCTTTTACTCTTGGTGGTCTAGGAAAAAGCTTGTTAATTTTGTTTATCTTTTTAAAGAAGCAACTCTTAGTTCCATTGATCTTCTCTATTGTCTTTTTAGTCTCTATTTCATTTATTTCTGCTCTAATCTTTGTTATTAACTTTTTTCTGCTAACTTTGAACCTCATTTGTTCTTCTTCTAGTTCCTTGAAGTGTAAAGTTATGCTGTTTATTTAGAACTTATTTCTTGAGGTAGACATTTATCACTATGATCTTTCCTCTTAGAACTGCTTTTGCTCCATCCCACAAATTTTGGCATATTATATTTCCATTTTCATTTGTCTCAAATAATTTTTTTAAATTTCTCTTTTTATTTCTTCTTTGGCCCATTGGTTGTTCATTAGTGTGGTGTTTAATTGCCATATATTTGTAAATTTTCCAGTTTTCTTTGTTTAATTAATTTCTAGTTTCATGCCATTGTGGTTAAAAATGATGGGTGATAAAATTTTCAATCTTCTTAAAAATTTTTCAAAGATTTTATTTATTTATTTGACAGACAGAGATCACAAGTAGGTAGAGAGGCAGGCAGAGAGAGAGGGGTAGCAGGCTCCTTGCTGAGCAGAGAGCCTGATGAAGGGCTTGGTCCCAGGACTCTGAGATCATGACCTGAGCCAAAGGCAGAGGCTTAACCCACTGAGCCACACAGGCGCCCATCAATGCTCTTAAATTTATTAAGACTTGTTTTGTGGCCTAACATATGATAAATTCTGGAAAATATTCCACATGCACTTGAAAGAATGAATGTTCCATTACTTTTGAGTGGAATGTTCTATATGTATCTGTTAAATCCATCTGATCTAACATGTTGTTTAAAGCTGATGTTTCCTTAATTGATTTTCTACCTGGGTGATTTATTCATTGATGTAGATAGGATATTAAAATCTCCTACTATACTGTATTGCTGTCTCTTTCTCCCTTTAAGCCTGTTAATATTTGCTTTATATATGTTGGTGCTTCTATGTTGGGAACATAAATATTTACAAATATTCTATCCTCTTGTTGTTTGGCCCCTTTATCATTATGTAATGTCCATCTTTGTCTCTTATTACAGTCTCTGTTTTATAATCTATTTTATCTGACATAAGTATAGCTACTCTAGCCTTCTTTTGGTTTCCTTTTGCATGGACTATCTTTTCTACCCCTTCACTTTTTGTGTGCACTTAACATCTAATTTGAGTCTCTTGCAGGCAACATATAGGGTGGTCTTATTTTTACTTTTCCATTTAAACACTCTATAACTTTTGATTAGAGAATTTAGTCTATTACATTTAAAATAATTATCAATAGGTATGTACTTACGGCCATTTTGATAATTGTTTACTGACTGCTTCTGTAGTTCTGTGTTCCTTTCTTTTTCTCTTATTCTCTTTATTTGTGATTTGATGACTTTCTTTAGTGGTATGCTTACATTCCTATTTCTTTCTTTTTATATATATATATATATATTACTGTAAATATATATATATATATATATATTTACTCTAGATTTTTTTTTGTGACACTTACATATACCAGTCTATTTTAAGTTGATAACAACTTAAGCTTGATTCCATTGTTACTCTCCTCTCCATATTTTGCGTTTTTTTTTTTAAGATTTTATTTATTTATTTGTTAGAGAGAGCACAAGCACAAGCAGACAGAGAGGCAGGCAGAGGCAGAGGGAGAAGCAGGCTCCTTGCTGAGTAAGGAGCCCGATGTGGGACTCGATCCCAGGACGCTGGGATCATGACCTGAGCCGAAGGCAGCCGCTTAACCAACTGAGCCACCCAGGGGTCCCCATGTTTTGTGTTTTTGATATCACATTTTATTTGTGTATTCCTTAACTAATTATTATAATCATAGGTATTTTTACTACTTTGTCTTTTAAAACTCATACTAGCTTTATAAGTGATTATTCCATTACCTTTACTATATATTTGTCTTTCCAATGAGGTTTATTCTTTCATATGTTTTCTTGTTAGCAACTAATGTCCTTTTTTTTTTTTACTTAAGAAGCCCCTTTAATATTTTTTGTAAGGCCAATTTAGTGGTAATGTATTTTTAGTTTAAAATTATACTTATTCATTGCTGGCAAATAGGAAAGCGATGCTTTTTTTTTTTGTATTTTTTTAAAGATTTTATCTATTTATTTGAGAAAGAGCATGAGCAGGGGGAGGAGCAGAGGGAGAAGCAGACTCCCCACTGAGCAGGAGCCCAACACGTGGCTCCATCCCCGGACCCTGAGATCACTCTGGGTTTTCTACATAGATATAGACAATCATGTCATCTGAGAAAAAGACAGTTTTATTTCTTCCTTCCCATTCTGTACACGTTTTATTTCCTTTTCTTGTCTTATTGTATTAGCTAGTACTTCCAATAAGATGTCAGAAAGAAGTAGTGAGAAGAGATGTCCTTGCCCTTTCTTAGTGAGAAAGCTTAGAGTTTCTCACTTTTAAGTATGACATTAACTGCGGAGTTTTTGTAGATTTTATTTATCCAAATAAAAATTTCAAGTTTTAAAAATTTTGGACAATTATGTTAGCATCAATTACTTGGATATTTGCTATCATGTAGAAAAAGCACCCATGACTGTCCAAAGCCCTATCATCAAAATTCTATTTAGGTGTTTCCTTTATTTCTTTCATTGGAGCCACAGAGCCAATCTCTGTTCTTGTGAACAAGGCCATCTTGTCAAGCCCTATGTGCCCTCTCTTGTGGTTTCCTCTGTCTTACATCCTCTTTACAGCTGGTCTTTTTTTGTATATCTTACATTTCTTCCAAGGGCTCAGTTCAAATGCCACTGCACTTGAGACATTCTTAAATATCCCAAAATAGCTATGAATTGATCTGTCCTAAGTTACTACATATTTAACAGTTTATTAATAGCTACAGTTTACAAGAAATTAATTTTATTTATTTTGGGGAATGTAGAGTTAATTAAAACATGGCTCAGGTTTTCATGACTTCTGGTATGTTTAAAATATATTGCATATGCTTAATATTGTGTGGAGGTTTTATTTGTTTTTTGTGGGTTTATTTTATAGAATCTATTTTATTGGTCTGTAAAATAAAGGATAACTGAATGCTCAAACCAATTCTATACTAATTATTATAAAAGGATTTAAAGAGAATCATGTCATAGGACATGAAGGTATAGATGATAAAGATTTTAAAAATTCATTTTAATTTGTTAGTCATAAAATTTCTAATGGGAGCAGATTCTATGAGGTGATATATTGCTTTACCTCTAATTTTACCAATATGTATTAAAAACACAAGGGCCAACTATAGAGAACCCTCAGTGATAAAGCTCTTCATGCTTCTGCATTGGAAACATCTTTCTTTGATATATCAACTTTTATCATCTAAATGAAGCAAATGAAGAAATTTGACAGCATAAGTAATTCAAAGCCAAAGAGATTATTGACATTTAAGCAATATCCATATGTAAGAGGTTATTAGGAATAGAATTTTTAAAAGAATATATTTTTAATAACCATAATTAGATTTATTCTTGGCACATAGAAGAAAATAATAGTTTTCCAGAGGTTCTAAGTGTGTATTTCATATCTGAAAATCAATGTACATGAACGCAAGGCTATTATTAAAGAAAGTCATTAATTATAGTTCTGCTTGTTCTTCTGTTGTGAAGAACATTCATTCATTTGCTCTCTCTGACTGACAGGCAGTAATAACTCCAATTAAGCTAATGAGACATCAAGTTAAATAAATATGATTTTGAGTTAATATTAGTGTAAACATGTTTTTAATGAGTTTTTATGCTAATAGAGTTTCCCTATTGATGGGTCAATGTTGGTGTTATACATAGAGGGATGAATATAACGCTGAGTTCCAGACCCAGCTCTGCAGCTTACCAGATCTGTGGCCAGAGTTAAGTTGTATGTTGAATTCTATCAGCTCTCTAATTAGGCCTTAGTCTCTACACTTCCACCATGATGTTGTGGTGAGGATCAAATGAAGTAACAGACATTGACATTGCATTTTTTAAAAAGATTTTATTTATTTATTTGACAGATAGAAATCACAAGTAGGCAGAGAGGCAGGCAGAGAGAGAGAGAGGAGGAAGCAGACTACCTGCTGAGCAGAGAGCCCGATGCGGGACTCGATCCCAGGACCCTGAGATCATGACCTGAGCCGAAGGCAGAGGCTTTAACCTACTGAGCCACCCAGGCGCCCCAACATTGCATTTTTGAGAGACAACTGTTATTTAAATTCATGAATATAAAATTTATAAATCTGTGGAGTAGGTTTAATATGATGACTCATATTTTCTTTTTTAGCTTTGTTTTTGCTCCCTTTCACCCTATCTCCATTCCAGTTTTTGTTTCCATTTACATTCACCCATTCATACAGCAGATATTATTGGCCATCTGCTACATGTCAAACCCTACAGTTAGCCCTGCATAGCTCCTTGAGACCTACTGACTCTTCTTTTCATTCCTTAAGGAACCAAATGTTAACTAGCTAACTTGGCAAACAAATATATACTGATCTCCTTTATTCACAATTAACAAAGTGTGTGGAGCTTTCTAGGATTCTGACACTTACTCAAAGTTTTGTATGCTTTATTAGCTTTTTTGCCCGGCTTTCAAAAATATTTTGCCATCCATTAATATACTCAGATAGCTTACCCACTCATTTTATCTATTCAAAAACCTGGTTCTTTTGGTTCTCATAGGAGTGTTACTGATCTTCTGATTAATAATAGAAAACATCAAATCTCTCTGACATCAAAAACCTTGAGCACAGGCATGTCAAGAGACAAATTCATGGTGCTATAAAGAGTCTGGATATAATCTTGTTGCTCTGCATTCCCTATCTCACTTTAATGGCCACGAGAGTGGCCATGACAGTGGGGGGCTATGTTTGGTCCAGGATCATATAGCATATTACTCGTAGAGTTAAGTCCATCTCACCAAGCACTCACTGACCTCATTGACTCTGTAATCTTTGTCTGTGAGGTTTTGATAATTACTGACATGTGAACATGCTACAACAATGTATACATAAAGGGAAAATAATTGGGAAATATATTTGGACTTCTTTGTTGAAGTTTCTTTTTTAATCAATGTCTAACATGTAAATCTCTTGGATCTAGTATTTTTCTGGGTTAAACTGGAAAAAAATAGTACATAGCAAGCATTTTCATTCCCGCTTGATTAGCACTCTCATTTTCATTATGTTTTTAACATCTTTATGTTCTAAAACATGAGTAATTTCTGTTGCTTTCTTGATTTATCTCTTTAGAATTACTGTTTCCTACAGTCAGGAAACAACCTTCATCTCTAGGAAATTGACTTGATAATCCCTCAGCCAGTATATGTGTATGATTGGCCTTTGACCTATGGATCATTCTGGTTAGCAACCAACCTTCATTCCATCTGGATTGGGATGGTGTTATTCTTGAGCATAAGAATACATGATACAATTACCTCATCTTTACTGTTTTCACTGAAAGGAAAAGGGCATAGTTAGATCTCACAAACAAATAGACTATCCTTTTTTCTTCACCTTTCCAGATTGACAAGGAATATTGTTTATTGTGTCTTACAATAGCCACTTACAAGATTTCACTCTTCTCAGATGGCCAAATAATTCTCCTTTATTCCTAAACTTCATGTACTGACTCTCAAAGCAATCATTGCTTAGATGGACTATCTATATCCATGGTATGCTTCTGATGGAAGGCAGCATATACATCTGACCTCTATCTGCTGGCTTCAGAAAGCTATTTGGTATTTTTAGACAGTGCTATTTTTTACATCTTAACCACCCCCACAAACAAACAAACAAACAAAAAAACACCCTCTTTCCCAAATGTGGAAGATATCTGATCTGATCTATGTCTAATAAGAAATGTTAGCCTTAGATAAAATGTCAGGTGGGTAAATAGATCAAAGTTTGCCAGGATTATACCTGCATGCATTCATTACTCAGTTTTCCTTTCCGATCTTATTACATTCCACTTTAGGCTCATAAGCTCCTACACCTAAAGCAGATCTTCTAGATTATTTTGTTCCTTTTCTTCTCTTACCCCATTGTACAGATGGAGTAAGTGAGGCCAAGAGAGGTGAAGTAACATCTTATCATTTACAGTTTACAATTTTAAAATTTAAAATATTATTGTTACTGACTCCATCTGTTTCCCATTTGTTCACATATTTGCACATATTTTCCTTGTGGTGGGGTGAGCTTAATTAGCTTACTACTTAAGTTGATTCTAATTTATCTGAAAAGCACATGCATAAAGTTTTCCAGAATGGAAAGCTTATATAAGTTAGAAATAGCCTATTAATTAACTATTACTGGTAATGAAGAAATTATCTTAAAAGGTAAGAAGATTTGTGCCACTGAAAGTGCCCAAAGAGAGGCTGAGTAAAACAATATGAAATTTCTCTTTGAGAATAAACACTAACATATTGATCATATTTACCTTTTCATTGTAAAGAATTAGGATTTCTCAGAAACATTCCTCAGATATTTATAAATGTCTGGCTAGTTGAGTAAAGATGTTGGTTATTAAAAGGTTCAGGAATTTGGGGACCATAAGGTTTAAAAGCTGATTTTTTAAGCTTTTATTTTATCCCCAGTATCTGAATTGCAAACCTAGTGTTTCTTTCTAACATCCTTAGCACCCCAGTTTATACTCATTGGCTCTTATAACTACACAGGTATTAGAGGTAATCGTGTCTCCTCCTATCACCCCACTTTACAGATGATATAAAGGAGGTCCTGAAAAGTAACACCTCAACCTTTACAAATTTAGTAAGCATTAGTACTGATTTTGGTTTTTTTTCCCCATTTGTTCAGCAATTTCCAGCCTCATTCAAAGGTGCAATTTTATTTTCATTCAGGTTACGGGGTTAGAAAATAAATATTAATTAAATAAAGTGATGAAAAAATATATTGTCAGTTTTAAAGGCCATTAATTCTCTAATGGCCATCAATGAACACTTCACTTGTAATTAGGTGCTTGAAAACATTTTCTTCTTATAAGAGCTGAGCATTCTCTCCTAATCTTATCTATGTGATTAATATGCCGAGCATATCTTTTTACCATAATGCAAAATGCTCAGCTCTTTGTCTTTGGAATTGATTCATTTTTCTGAATTATTTCTGGGTTCTTTATCCTATTCATTATTTGTAACAAGCTGTAGAATTGGCAACATATAAGTAGATATAAAGAGACTAATTTTTTTTTTTTAAAGTAGCTTTGTAAGTTGACATTCAGAATCCCCTGAAGAAACTTATAAAAGGCACAATCTTCCTTCTTCCCCTGAGTACCTTCACCATGCTGTCCTGATCAGTCAGTCTGGACACTGTGAGGGTCCCTAGGACAGTAAAGAAGCTTATAGTTTTCCATCCACTTTTTTGCCAAATGTAAAGACTAATAAGTCCCTTATGATCTCTGTGGTGCTTACCTGAGGGTATTTTATAAAACTTGGCAAGAAAAAATATAACAGAGAACCCTGTTCTTTAAATGATGTTACATTCGGTATTAAATTCCATGTAACTAAGGCTTAGTTTCATCCCCAACATAAAAAATGCCAGCTGAATATTAAACATTTTTAAAGATTGGTAATGGAAGACCCATGATAAATATTTGAAATTGATTGCTTGAGCCTGAGGTTAATAGCAACTTTCCATAGTGTTTTATGTAGGTACTGAGAAGAATGCAGAATTAAAAGCAAAAAATGTTACCAAAAATATATTTTTCTTTCATACTAGCACTTCCTTGAAAAGATTTATAGAGAATTGCACATGTACTTTCAAGGTAGAGACTATGCTTGCCCAATTGACAGCAACCAATAAGAGTAATTCATTATATTATTTTTAGACAATTAATTTCAAGGGAAATATTTTTAAAAGTTACCTTTCCTTATATTTATAGTATTTATACCTCTTACCAAGCAAACACGGAAATTCTAAGAACCCCACATCTAATCTCTATTAAGGCAGAGTCTGCTCAGTAGATACTGACTTTTTCCCTAAGTCTTTGCCCACTGTCATATGAAAGTATTATTTTCTGTCACTGGTGTTTGTGTTATTGCAAAACAGACACTTGTCTTTGGAAATGTGGCATCTGTAAAATGAATCCATAATTTTACTCTGTATCCTTGTTTGTGTTGAAGAAAGAGTGTTTAAAACTATCCAATTATAACAGAAAACTTAACAGACTCAAAAGGAGGAAAATAATGCTATAAAATACTGTCAAGTCCACTTTGATGGTTCACATTTCAAGTGCGTTTCTTGAAGGAAAATAAAAAATGTGCAGTCTAGAATATTTCAGTTATTAATTCCGTATTTGACATGCTTCATGGCAAGACACATTGCCAATCACCTTCAGAGATAACTTGAGATTTTTTGGTTCCTTGACCAATTCAGAATTTCTACTGTGCCCTTGAGTGATCTTGCCCAGTAAGCTCTAAATATTGCCTAGGAAGGAAGGTGGCATCTCTTCTCTCCACTGTTTACAATGATCTCTCACTTTCAGGGCTCTAACTCTTGCGCTGTTCTAACACCTACATTTAAAATCTGTGCCTGAGGCATTATAAAATATGACATTCATCCAGGCCTTTAAAAAAATTCAGGATTTTTAGGTACAACCTCAGAAATAGCCTTTTGCTATCTTTTAAAATTAATTGACTCTGATTTTTCTCTTTGATCATTTAAATTGAGTCTATGTTAGTTGAAATAAAGCCCTTGTGAAAAGTTAAACTTAAGGCCAGTCATAAATTAAGTGTAAAAGGAGAATTTGTTTTGTTCCTGATTCAAAGTGAGAGTTGCAAATGCCTTTTTGAAATACATAAGCAATTGATGGACCCCACTGGCTCTGTATGGGACTGCCCACATCCATCCTAACTCTGGCTCCAGGGCAACCACAATGGTAGACAGTTGACCTTGTAGGGATGCTTCTCTCCACTAAACACTTAGGAATACATGGACAGAGTCAGTCATTATTACTCATTTACCCCATCCCTTGGCATGGTATCTGATCCAAAGGAGGAATCCTACAAATCCTTGGTATATGAATTAACGAAGTAACCTTAAAACTGATATTGAATATTTTAATTTCTTATTGGTGAGAAATCTTAAAAATTTTTCTATGTAAAATGATTAGATTTTTTTACTGAAAAGCCACATAATTTTTTCTTTTTGTTAGTTTTTTTGTTTTAGAATGCCTCAGATTACAGTTTAATGTGAAATAAATAGAGACTTGATGGGGCTTCAAGAATAGTATTGATTTTTAGATGGTTAAGAAAGGTGCATTACTATGATCATTTTCTCAGGGAAAAACAAAATGGCACATACTCCAGATACATCTATATGCCATTCATGCACAGAAAGAGAAAAATGCCACCAATTATTCAGTTTTTTATTTTTAGGATGCCGAAACATCTAACTTTTTGAAAATAAACCCATATGGAAATATCTTGATGTGTAGAGCTGTGAAGGAAAAATTTATCCAAAGTGATATGAATGGGTAAGTCCCTGATATTGTCAGTATCAACTAGACTCTAGTTCATGCATTCATTTTCCAGGCGGAAAAATTAGTATCTCCAGGGCTGCTTAGATCCCACCAAGCTTGATTCACTAATTTAGGTTGCCACCTGGTCCCTGTAGGGGGTTGTTAATTTACAATCCTTGCACCAAACAAGAATGCACTAATCTCTGGATCAGTGTGCTGAAATATTCTTGTGCACACACTTTGAAAATGTGGGCAGACCACAAGGTAAACATAATGAGCTAACCTCTTGTTATCCATTTCATGAATTTCTGAACTATTTGAATGGATTTCTGCTTTATATAATCTTCTTGAAGTAAAAAAGAAGATATACATTTTATGAAAAGTATACCTCCATTTAAAAATTTTCAGACTTATTTTCAGCACTTATGTCAGGAGAAACCCAAATCCAGTACTCTTTGGGTTGTGAGGATGGTACATAAACAAATTATAATATTTGGAATCAAAATGCATTTAAAAAGAGTGAGGACAAAGACCACTTTCCAACATTTGAAAGTATTTCAGTATGGATTGGAAACTCATCCTAAAATAGGTGGAGTCATGATATTCCTAGTTGTGTCGAAAATGACAGATGACATGGGGTGAGACCATGAGGTGAACCTTGAAATGTTACCCAGTCTTAACCAAGGTAGCTCCTCGAACCAGTCCTAAGAGAAGTGGTGTGTTTGGTTAAGAGGGTCAAATAAAAGACGTATAATACTGAGATTGCTGAAAAAGTGAACTGATTATGGGAAACTAGTTAAAAGAATAAGAAATTCGAATCACTGTTGAGGAGTTGGTCCTTCATTGTCTCTCAAGAAAATGAGCACCCTTCCTGAGTGTGCCATGCTGTCTAGTGTCTATGTCCAAGATGGTGGTAGAAGGACAGTGTCAGTAGAGGATCCAAGGTCTAAGAGTTGAAGCCATTCTTTTCTTAGCTCAGATTAAATTATATCTAAATTGGACATTCACTTCTTGGAGCCATATTTTAACAGTTTCACTGGCAATCTAGAACATTCTTGTGCAAGACAAGCAAGACTATGAGGTAAGTAAAACTGTATCATGCAGAATGGGTGACATGCTGAGAATATTTAAGAATGCATGTGGCACTTACAACACCTTTTCTTGAATCTGAAAAATGTGAGTCAATGGGAACCCAGATCATCAAGGCCAGATTTCTGATTTACCTGGAACAAATCTTGTCCTGTTCTTTGGACTCCCTACTTCCCAATGAGACAGTTACAACAACCAAAGCTAATATAACTTCACTCAGTGCAAAGGTGCTGAAAGTGTTCTTGACATTCTTATTTAAAAGATTACAGTATTGTCATTAATTCTATTTTATATTGGCAGTTCCACGATACAAAATGCTTCCTGTTTAAAATAACAAACAGCTCGATGATATATTAGTACAGTGATATATTATGTAGACAAGGATGTCTTATGTAGATAAAAAAAATAGCTGTAGGTGTTCGTAAATTCTTGTTAAACCCATTCTTAGGACAGCGTTATAAAATGTAGATTTTTGTTTTCATTTTGAAAACAAAATTTGAGGAAATATTTTTTCCGCTCAGACCTTATTTGTAAATTCAGATGGTCTCCCCTTTAAGTTTTAAAACACTGTGAATCTATGATTTCATGAAAGAAAAATGCATAATGTAAGTATAGAGGGTAGGAAAATCATTGCTAATAACATTAAAAGCCTGTTGGAAGTAAGAAGATTTTTCCTGTTACCTGTTCTATTTTTAAATGTATATATATTATTGTTCTGGTAAAAGGGTGTATGTATATAAGTATAAGAGGCCATGAGAATGAAAGAGTGAGAGAAAAAGCAATTTGTCTTCCTAGCGAAAAGGACAAAATCAGTAGTTCCATTTGGTTAGTTTGTAAGAGGATCACAAGGAATCATCCGCTTCTCTCCATACTAAGTGAAAATTTAGAGACCAAACCTTCAAGCCTGGAGGACAGTTCCTCCATTAGCATGGAAGGATTCGTATTCCATGAGCTTGAAGCATGATTTCACTATGGTCCGTCCTGGAAATTAATGGTGGAACACCAGAGATCACCACTACTGTGTACTCAGTGTGCTTAAAAGCACATGATGTTATCCTGTGCTCATGCGGCAAACACAGAATTAAAAGGGCCTAGAAAAAAATTTAGTATAATTTTCTTATTTTCTGGGGAGCCTTTCTCCTACCCTGTTTGTATATTTCTCTGCATCCCTCTCACCTGTTTAGGGCTTCATTATTTTACTTTTGCAAATACGAGTATACTTCTCTGTATTGTGTCAGGATAGTCACCAATGCTAGAAAAACGGAGGAAGAAGAGGTACCTCCAGAAAAAAATTGCTGGGGTGCCACAGACCTATTGTTGCTTTTTCTTGGGCTCACTCTAGTGAAAGCCTAAAGAGATGAGCAGAAATAATAAATATTTTTTTGAACAGGTCATCATACTTCAGGATAATAAGCAGAAAAGATAATCCATTGTACATATAAGGTACTTTATAACTTACAAGACCTTTTCACTAACATTATCACAGTTGTATCTAATGCTTTTCATGGGTTACATATTGATTTACTGGAGTTTAAGAAGATACTTCAAAGAGAATTGGGCTTAGAATTTGACAAAATCCAATCATCAGTGCAAAGTTGGCTTATGCAAAAAGCATCTTATAGTTCTGTTAAATAATTAGTTGAATTTTGGGCGCCTGGGTGATGCAGTTATTTAAGCCTCTGGCTCTTGATTTTGGCTCAGGTCAACATCTCAGGATCCTGGGTCCAGCTTTGCTTCGGGATCTACACTCAACAGAGAGTTGGCTTGAAGATTTCTCTCCCTCTCCCTCTGACCTTCCCCCTTCTCACTCATGTGTGTGCTTTCTCTCTTTCTCTCTCTAAAATAAATAACTAAATCTTTAAGAAAAAAGAATTAGGGGCACCTGGGTGGCTCATTGAGCTAAAGCATCTGTCTTCGGCTCAGGTCATGATCCCAGGGTTCTGGGATCAAACCCCACATCGGGCTCTCTGCTCAGTATGGAGCCTGCTTCCCCCTTTCTCTCTCTGCCTGCCTCTCTGCCTACTTGTGATCTCTGTCTGTCAAATAAATAAATAAAATAATAGTAAAAAATAGTTAAATTTTTCTAAAATGTGGTTGCTTTAAAAATATTTTCAACTCACTAATCACTTGCCCTTTAAAATAATTTTTGATTCAGGGCACCTGGTGACTCAGTTGGTTGAAAGTCTGACCGTTGACTTCAGCTCAGGTCATGATCTTAGGGTCACTGGGGGCATGAGCCAGGTCAGGCTCCCCTCTCACCAGGAATCAGCTTGAGATTCTCTCCTTCTGTTCACACACACCCACTTTCTCTCTCTCAAATAAATAAATCTTTAAAAGAAATAAATAAAATGGTTTTTGGATGCAATTGGGAATTCTTGCAACATAAAACTTCATGCCAGCTACTACTTCTATAAAGTGTTGGTTGTTACTGAGAAATGTGTTATTTGTTTAATATTTGTAAAGCTTTGACCATTGTTTGATCCTGAAGGATATGCATTAAAAAACGAAGTCTATGCAACATAATCTCAAAATAACTTAAATTCTTTATCTTTTTCAAGATGACTTCCTCAAAAGCAAAAACAACCGAAAAAACAAACAAACAAAAAAAACAAAAAACAAGACCCTTTTCATGAACTCTTATAAACTATGCACCCACTCTAGGTATCCCCCGTTATTTCCTTGAGCTCGCTGTGAAGCTACAGAATATGGAAAACTCCTCCTCCTTCTATGCTTCACACCGTCTCCTTCCCTTCCCTCCTCCATTTTGACTTGCAAACAAAAGGCCTAAACATACCTCACTCAAAAGAAATAGGAATGGTAGAGACTGGGTAGCCAAATCAGAATCCTCTTTGGAGAGTGTCTTAGTTTGCTAGGATGGCCACAACAAAATACCACAGACTATAGTTTGAGCAACGGGAATTTATTTTCTCACCAGTCTGGGATGCTGAAGTCCATAATCAAGATGCCAACAGGGTTGGTTTGCTCTGAGACTCCTCTATTTGCCTTGCAGGTTGCCACCTTCTCGTTGCCTCTTCACCTGTTGTCCTTCTGTGCACACACACCCCTGCTGTCTCCTCTGTACCTGCTCTTCTTATAAGGATGTGAAATCGGAATTGATTACGGTCCTATCATAACAGGCTCACTTTAATTTGTTACCTCTTTAAATACCTTATCTTCAAATACAATCACATTCTGAGGTACTTAGAGTTGGGGTTTTAACATGTGAATTTTGGAGGTACAAAATTCAGCGTGTAACAGAAGGCAAAGGGAGGGGAGAAGCTCCTCAGATTTATACTTTGAAATCCCACCTCATAAACAGATAATTCAATTTGATGACCAGCTAATCACTCCTTGGACAGATCAAATTTCTTTCTCATTTTGGAACTGAAAAATACACCTTTGTCACAGAAGAAAATGCTATGGCTAAAGAGATTATCTAATTAATATGGTCTTTCTCTGAAGAATTCCTCCAAACGTAGGAATGAAGTGGGAAAAGAGAACAGGGACATGAAGACAAGTTGAAAAACCCCTCCAAGGTAGTAGCTCTAACAGGACAAGAGTTTTCAGAAAACAGGCTAAGATCCAGAAAGGCTACAGCTCATGTGAAAATACTGATGTGGTCTTTGACATTAATGCACCAAGCCTACTCTAAATCCTTGATAACAAATCCAGGCACCAAGTACCCCTAGTGGAGGGAGGGACGCATAAGTAACATAACTCATATTTCTTAACTGTCTACTATAGTTTTGAAAGAGAAAAGAAAAGAAGTACGAATCATGCGACCCATAACCCTCTCTGTCACATCACCTGAAGCCTATTTTAACCAAGTCACCACCGCCCCACCTAGTGGCAGTACTCTCTAATTGGAGGCCAAGAGCCACCTCTGAAAAACATCTTAAAATGGAAAGAAAAACGTGTGCATAGTTTTTGTAATCCCACACTAACTTTTGGAAATGCTGGAATAATCTTATCCTAAATGTGGTAGGTTGTATGGAGCAAGGACGTCCTATGCTTAGAACTCATAGCATTGGACCATCTTTTAGGTCAGGCTATGTCACTAGTGACTCTTCGGACTCCATTCATAATGTCACACTATTATTGGAATATTATAAATTGATTTTGGATTAATAAAATAATCCTTTCCCTTCCATTCTCTCATTCTCTACCTACTAAGTTCCTGTGCATTCTTCAGGGGTCAAATGCAGCCTCTTCTGGGAAGCTCTTCTTAACCCTGATCCTTATCCAAGGAGATTTTAGATCTTGGATATCAGCCCTTTGTCTGTAGTGTCTTGTGCAAATACCTTCTCCCATTCCGTGGGTTGTCTCTTTGTTTTGTTGACTATTTCCTTTGCTGTGCAGAGCTTTTTATCTTGGTGAAGTCCCAAAAGTTCATTTTCACTTTTATTTTCTTTGCCCTTGGAGACAAGTCTTGAAAGAAGTTGCTGTGGCCGATGTCGAAGAGGTTACTGCCTATGTTCTCCTCTAGGATTTTGATGGATTCCTGTCTCACACTGAGGTTTTTCATCCATTTTGAGTTTATCTTTGTGTATGGTGTAGGAGAGTGGTCAAGTTTCATTCTTCTGTATATAGTCATCCAATTTTCCCAAGACCACTTATTGAAGAGACTGTCTTTTTTCCATTGGATATTTTTTCCTGCTTTGTCAAAGATTATTTGACCATAGAGTTGATGGTCCATATCTGGGCTCTCTATTCTGTTCCACTGGTTTATGTGTCTGTTTTTGTGCCAGTACCATGCTGTCTGGATGATCACAGCTTTGTAATGTAACTTGAAATAAGGCAACTTGATGCCCCCAGCTTTGTTTTTCTTTTTCAACATTTCCTTGGCGATTCGGGGTCTTTTCTGGTCCTATACAAATTTTAGGATTGTTTGTTCCAACACTTTGAAAAATGCAGATGATATTTTGTTAGGGAAGGTGTTGAAAGTATAGATTGCTCTGGGCACCATAGACAATTGCACTACTGGGTATTTACCCCAAAGATATAGATGTAGTGAAAAGAAGGGCCATATGCACCCCAATGTTCATGGCAGCAATGTCCACAATAGCCAAACTGTAGAAAGAGCAGAGATGCCCTTCAACAGACGAATGTATATGCACAATGGATCAATATATTATATATATGTATATATGTATATACATATAATATTGGGATATTACTCAGCCATCAGAAAGGATGAACACCCAGCTTTTGCATCAACATGGATGGGACTGGAGGAGATTATGCCGAGTGAAATAAGTCCAAGCAGAGAAAGTCAATTATCATATGGTTTTGCTTACTTGTGGAACATAAGGAATAGCATCAAGGACATTAGAAGGAAGGGGAAAATGAAGGGGGGGAAATTGGAGGTGGAGAGGAACCATGAGAGACTGTGGACTGCAGGGAAACAAACTGAGGGGTTGGGGGGATGGGTTGGGGGATGGGTTAGCCCTGTGGTGGGTGTTAAGGAGGGCTTGCATGGAGCACTGGGTGTTATACACAAACAATGAATCTTGGAACACTACATCAAAAACTATTGACGTGGGGCACCTGGGTGGCTCAGTGGGTTAAAGCCTCTGCCTTCGGCTCAGGTCATGATCCCAGGGTCCTGGGATCAAGCCCCACATCGGGCTCTCTGCTCAGCGGGAAGTCTGCTTCTCCCTCTCTCTCTGCCTGCCTCTCTGCCTACTTGTGATCTCTGTCTGTCAAATAAAAAAAAAAAACACAAAACTATTGACGTACTGTATGGTGACTAAGATAGCATAATTTTTAAAAATTTTTAAAAAATGAGATTTTACTGTTCAGTCTTACACCTTGCAATATTGTAAAGTCTGACTAAAAGGACATTTAATCTCTATATCATTAACTGATTATCAGAACACAGAATTTAGGTATTAGTTGAAAATATACATGAATTATATCATTATTTCAGTGGCTACTCAAAAACTAAACATCAAATATGCTTTTTTGTCAACCTTACATTAACCTTCTTTTCCTCTGCTTACCTTGGCTGACCCAGCTATAACATGATATGCTATATATGATACACATGTAAAATATGCATCGACCATGAGAATATAGACAAAGATATGCAGGCAGTTTTATTGACCTGTTTATGAAAAATTGTTAAAAATACATAGTACCTTAATTTTTGCCTTTGCTCAAATAAAGGCTACATGTGTCAGAAACTAAAACTTGTCAAGTCTAGCATAATATCTCCTTCACATATTCTGCTCTCCCACACAGTAGTTTTAAATACAGCTTTTCAGCAGTTGAATGCTAGAAATTTGCATGCTGATTCCATTAGGGAAAATGGTCAGATTCTATTCAGACTGAATACAAGCTAAATTGGTGAGACACTGGGACACTTTGCCACTTGGCTTCAAGTTAAGAGAACAGCTTCGGTGTTGAGGTTGGCTTCCAGTGCTGGGTCTTTCCCTTTTATAAAATGGTTTAGAAAAGTTCCAAGTTTCCTTTTGGCTTCATTTCTAATAATCCAGACTTCTACTAAGGAGAAAAGATATTTAACATGCCAAACTGCAAAAATATCAGAAAAGAGCAAGGAGTGTCTGAACATGTTGGGTGCACTTCAGGGGAAACCAAAGTCAAATACTAACTGCTTGCCAGCCGTTGAACCCCAAACTTTAAAAATAAAGTTGTAAAAAGAGTTTGAGATTAATATCAGGAAAAAGAGATAGGACTCATTGTAGACAGTGGCTCTTTTCAACTTTTAAAAAATTGTTTAATTCAATTTTTTAATTTTATTTTTTTTTACATAGGAACATGGTAATCAAAATAGGTAGAGTCCAAATTATTTCCCTTTCAGATTAAGTAGCATTCCATAAAATATAATTTAAGAGAAATTGAGTTGATGGTTTTTACAGTCAATGATCTGAATATATAATTCTTTTTTTTAAATTTTATTTACTTATTTGTCATATTTGTCATTGAGAGAGAGCAAGCATAAGCAGGGGGAGAGGCAGGCATAGGGAGAAGCAGGCTCCCTTCTGAGCAGGGAGACCAGTGTGGGACTTGATCCCATGATCCTGGGATCATGACCTGAGCCAAAGGCAGACATTTAACCAACTGAGCCACCCAGGCATCCCTGAAAATATAATTCTTTATTTGGTGTTTCCTAAAAATGGCTTTAATAGAATTAATTTTTAAAAAAATGGAAGTATAGTCTTCTTACTAGTCAGTTTTATATGTGCAGAACCATATATATGTGTGTGTCATACACACACACACATACATATATATATATATACACACACACACATATATATATGAAAAAATCATTTACACTTAAGTTAGTATTAAGCAGCATTTTATGTAAGACTTTATGCAGAGCAGTGTGGGTATGTAGACACAAAATGAACAAGAACTGTGACATTTTGGAGTATATTAAAAGAATGGGTTTATTCTTAAATGATTCACATGTAATTCTTAAAGTATTAACATCAAAAAAGAATCATTAGCATTCTATTTATATTCTTCAAGACCCAGAATATCATTTGTTTGCTTTTTTAAATACCCATGTTAATGGATTTTATCAACTTCAAATATATTTGAATTTCTACATAATTGGTTCTCAATTCAAGAAAATAATAATATCTCTTGTAGACACCTGCACAAAATTTTTATCTTTTGTAAGCTAACATAGAGTGTGAAAAGGATGCTGATTTATATCTGTGTTTATTCTGTCATATTGTACCCTCCTTGATAATGTATGATCCTGTTTATTTTTTTAAAAAATGTTTCTCTTTCAGATATTTTCTGAAAGAATAAAGGCAATTTTGTTGATTGTTAGCTGTGACCTTTAAATTTCTTTGTAAAACAAAGAAATAAGCAAATGTATAGTTGGATTATGAATTTTGTTTTCATGGTCATTCAAAGGAGGTTTAATTCATTTATCAATGCTAGGCTTGATGAACCATTACAAAGGCTATTTCACCAAACTATTCCGGACATTTAAAATAGGCTATATTCATCTATTCCTTACTCATTCACAAACATTCATAGAAAAACTACCAGGTACCAGGTACTGCACCAGATTTGAAAAGTAAGGGAGAAATACTGATCTCAGATAAGTTGTACATAGTAAGGCGATATTTGCAAATGTACATAATATGAAATGAAAGTGAACCTATGTTAAGGCAGCCATGGATAAATTGCTTCGGTGTGGTCAGAAGAGAAAGATGATTTTCCGATGACAGTGGGAAGATTTTATGAAGGGAGTTAAATTTGAAGCAGGCCTTTAAAAATAATTGAGGCTACCTCGGATTTGGTTTGCAAAAGAAAATGACTCTAGGAGTAAGGCTTGAGTCCTGAATCACAAATGAATCAAATTAAAAATGTACACTAAGAGGACCATTATGTTAAGTAGGATGGCCATTAAGCTTCAGAATTGCGTAGACCTGCCCCTGTCCTTTGACTCAGTGTTCTTTTTGTACAGATACTAATTCTCCTTTGAAGAACACGGTCTCTGCCCTGTTTTCCATCTTTAGGGAAAACTATTAGTCGAACTTACTCTGTTGTTATCCTGTTTATATAAAAGTGGTCATCTATTTTTGCCTTTTGCCTCTTGTTATGTTACCAATGCCTATTTTATGTAATAAGAGCAAAATAACCTACAACCAAACTGGCTATAAACAAAGTGTGTTCACTCTAACAGCAAACAGAGTGACACTTAGAACAATTGAACCATGTTGGTAGAAGTCATTTGACTGATGGAAAATATGCACAATTTTAAGTACAAAGCCTCTTTACCTGGTTGTCTTGATCTGTGAAAGGGCATAAATCCTAACCAGAGCACGGTGGCATAGAGAGAAGGCCCCTGGACTGGATACTGTATGCTAAGCCTGACTTTGTTAGTTGCTGTCAGCATGATTTTAATTGCTTCATTTCTGCCCTCTGGAGACCTTCATTTCTTCATCTGTAAAATGGACAGTCAGACTAGATATTTGCAGCTTTAAATTCAAGGATTCTATGTTCATTGTAAGGACAGAACTTGGGAACTTCCTTTGTTTTTAATATCTTCTGTGAAGTCAAGCAAGTGTGCTTATCATCTCTCTGTCCGAATGGCAGTACACTCGGAACATGACAGAGGTAAAGTATACTCAGTAACCTTGGACTTTAGAGAAAAGCATTAAATGAACCACGCCCCTCACTCCTGACTGCTCTTTAGGGGTGAATGTGTTTACTTTGAATTATCCTTCTGAAGGCTCAGTGTCACAGCAAGGTGCATTGCAGCAAAGATGTTTATATAAAAAAAACTACAACTCTAGCTTTTCAATTCTATCGAAACTATTTGTCTAGCAGATTACTCTGCAGGCTGTCAAAGTAAAAGTGACTGGTGAGACTGTATGTGTGGGCTTGATTGAGGCTGAGCAGAACACACCTGTGAGATGAAGTTTTGTAGCCCTGCCAGGGATAGAATGTCACATCTCCGTCGACTCACACCTGCTAGGTACCTGCATGATACCAGGACTCATTCTTTTTGCTTTTTTTTTTTTTTTTTATTCTGACATTCCTTCTAGACTAATAAAAGGTTTTGTGGTGTGTGCAGTACCTTACAGCAACGTTGCAGCAATCCTGCCTCGCAGGTGTTCTGTCGCCGCAGTGGATCCCAGCCTGTATTTCTCATTCATTGACAATTCTAGTAGTTTCTCACTGAGAAGTGTTCCAGCCACTGAACCTTATAACCACTGCCAGGAAGACGTTTAAATGAAAGTGTAGTTTAAACCCAGTGAGTAAGCAACACAAGCAAATTCTGGGGTGGTTTCTCCCAATGACAGTGGGAATATTTGTATAGCGTGCCTGGAGTGACACATTACCTCAGTAAAAGGACTTCACTGCATATTCACAGGGGAATTTCTGCCGTCATCTGGAAAGTCCACTGTGTTCATGCGAGCTTTGGTTGAAATTTAGATAGTATTGCCGGAGAAATTTGGGGTCTGAATGTTGAGATTGATCCAAATCATGGAAAGGCTGGAAAGTGAAACAAGTGAAGTCTAAAAAGATGATGATTATTATTTTTTTTAATGTCTGCTCCAATCCTAAGGCTCAAGGTTATTCTGGCACTCTCATCAATATCACATGAAAGATGGTGTAAGGGACCATGTTTATTTTCCTCCTCTCAGCTGGTCTGTTGGTGTGGTCTACTTAATGAGGGCTTCGCTGATCTTCCTTCAGTAACTTTCCCAGGAGGTATACCATTCCTTGAAATGGGTGACCCTAGAGTATATCCTTGTAGTCTGTAGTCATGAGACTTTTGTTTGTTGTGTGAGCCTGGGTAAGTACATTTCTATTTCAGAGGCTAAGTCTTATCGCATTTGAAATAGATTTCAAAGTAGATATATCACATTTGAAACAGATTTTAAAATAGGGATAGAGTATCAGGTCTCTGTCTACTCACGCCTACTGGGTACCTGCATGATACCAGGATTCATTCCCTTTCCTTTTTTTTTTTTTTTTAATCTGACATTCCTTCTAGACTAATAAAAAGTTTTGTGGTGTGTGCCGTACCTTACAGCAACGTCGCAGCAGTCCTGCCTGCTTCACCGTACCTGAAACATTTTGAAAGCGGCTGCACTCTATATTAGAGGACTGAAAGCCTTATTTAGTTAGTAGGTTAATTTTAGTTGACCAACAGTTTTTCCCACTTCATTTAATTTGTTGTTTGAAGCCGTCATCCTTGCACAGAGCAGAGTTAGGTCTTTCTTACAGCTCTGTTCTCCCAACTACCCAAATCCCTTCCCAGGAGACAAGCACCAGCACCAGCTTCTTGGGTAATCCCTCAAGAGATTTTCTAGACATAATATAAGCAAATACCTCCTTCTGCATAGGTGCATTTATGTGCATACTTAACACAAATGGTAGCATGTACAAATGCACACATGCATTTTTAATTGTGTATATTTACTATAAATGGTGGTATATATGAATATGCACACTCTTACAGGTTGCTGCTTTGATGGAACAATGCATCTTAGAGGTCTTTCATTAGCAATACATAATGAGCTGCTTTGTTGTGTTTAGGTGCTGTATAATATTCCATTGTGTGGACATGCCAGAATTTATCTAATCCCCTATTGAAGGACATTTAGGTTGTTTCCAGTATTTTGGTATACAAGCATCATTACCATGAGTATAATCTTGAACATAGTCCATTTGGTGCACATGCCTTTATAGCTGCAGGTCAGATTCCCAAAAGTGGGTCAATGGGTTTTGCATTAGAATATGAGAATTTATCTGCATTCCCTAATCGTAGTCCTTTGGCTGCACCCCGCAAATTTTGATGTTTTATGTTTCATTATTACTCAGCTAGAACTATTTTTAATATGCTCTGTGATTTCTTCCTTGCCCCATGAATTCTATATAAATCTGTTGTTTAATTCCAAATATTCAAGGCTCTTCAAGATATTTAAGTTTTATTAATTTCTAATTTAATTTTGTTGTCAGTGAACATACTCTATGAGATATCCATCTTTTGACTTTTTATATGGGCTAGCATATAAATATTTATTTTGCTTTTGTTCAGTATAGTGTTCTGTAATATTAATTTTTTAATATTTTTGATAGTGCTTCATTGAGTTTGCCACATGTTCTAACAATTATTGAGAGAAGATTATTAACATTTGTAGTTATGATTGTGGATCTATTTGTTGGGTTCCTTCAGTTCTGTCACTTTGCTTCATATATTTTGAAATACTATTGCTAGGCACATATGTAAGTAAGATTATAATATCTAAGTCCTGATGCACTAACCCCTAATTCCTATGAAATGTTTCCTTTTATCTCTGACAATATTCCTTGTCTTGAAGTATACTTCATCTGATTTTAATATAGCCATATCTCCTTTCTTTTTTTTATTATGTTCAGTTAGCCATCGTATAGTACATAATTAGTCTTTGGTGCATATCTACTTTCTGATGTCTACTGTTGACTTATGTATATCTTCTCCATACTTCTACTTTCAACCTCTATGAGATGTAAGGATATCACTTACAGACAGAATATTGTATTTTGCGGTTTTGTTTAGTCTTACAGGCTCTTTTAATTGTACTGTTTATTTTGTTTACATTGGAAGTGATAATTGGTATGGTAGGGTTTAAATCTACCATTTGCTATTTGTTTTCTATTTATCTCATCTGATTTTTATTTTTTGATTTTCATTTTTCCTTCATATTTCTTTTTAATTAATGTGTTATATGTTCCATTTAAATCCCTATATTGGCTTCTTAGTTTTACCTTTTTTTTTTTTTTTTTTTTGGTATTGTTTTTATGGTTTTTGCTCTGGAGAGTGCAACAGGGGTTTTTACTTTATGACAGGCTACTTAGAATTAATATTAAGACACAGCATAATATATAAGAGCTATAAAACAATATATTTCAATTAAACCTTTGTCCTTTCTACAAGGTGTCTATATAGATATATGTGTATCTATATATACACACTTTTATATTAGAACACTTTCAGTGCAATGTTTTTTTTTTTTTTAAAGATTTTATTTATTTATTTGACAGACAGAGATCACAAGTAGGCAGAGAGGCAGGCAGAGAGAGGGGAAGGCAGGCTCCTCAGTGGTGGAGAGCCCAATGCGGGGCTCGATTCCAGGACCCTGAGATCATGACCTGAGCCGAAGGCAGAGACTTAACCCACTGAGCCACCTAGGTGCCCCAGTGCAATGTTTTTTTAATCAAAAGAAGAAAAACTATATTCTTTTATATTTGTCAACATATTTATGATTTCCAGTACTATCTATCCCTTCCTATATAACCTAGTTACCATCTGGCATAATTTCCCTTCAGCCTGAAAAACATCTTTTACATTTATTATGATACAAGTCTGCTAGAAGTGAATTTATTTATTTTGTTTATCTGGATATATTTTTACTTTACCTTACCAATTCTGAAATGCACTGGATATGGAATTATGGGTTGGTTCAATTTGTTTTTTCTTTTAGCATTTTAATGACTTCATTCCATTGTCTTGTCCCTTCCATTGCTTACTGGTGCATGATGTGTCCTTTTCCCTTCTCTACTTCATTAACATTTTTTTCTTTATCTTTATTTTTCAGGAGTTTGTTATAAAGCACTTGCCTATAGTTTGGGTATATTTATCCTGCTGGGGATTTCCTTAGCTTCTTAGATCTACATCTGTAGGGTTTTTACATTTACTGTATTTGACAAATTTTAACATTATTCATTGTTTCTGCTTTGTTTTACTTCTTTTTCTTCCACATAGGTTAGACTGCTTGATATTTTTGACAGGTTCCCGACTCTGTGTGTGTGTGTTTGTGTGTGTGTGTAGTTAAATCTTCCTTTATTTATTTTTTAAAGATATTATTTATTTATTTGACAGAGATCACAAGTAGGCAGAGAGTCAGAGAGAGAGGAGGAGGAAGCAGGCTCCCCGCTGAGCAGAGAGCCTGATGTGGGGCTCGATCCCAGGACCCTGGGATCATGACCCAAGCCGAAGGCAGAGGCTTTAACCCACTGAGCCACCCAGGCGCCCCTAAATCTTCATTTATCAGTGTACTTTAGCTTGGATAATTTCAGTTAATCTGTCTTTAAATTCACTGATGCTTTCATTGGCCAGTTTCTGGTTTGTAAAGGAGGGCACGGAGCACTGGGTGTTGTACATAAGCAATGAATCTTGGAACACTGCATCAAAAGCTAGGGATGTACTATAAGGTGACTAACATAATACAATACAAAAAAATAAGTACTTCCAATAATTTTTCCCCCTCAAATCTTGACCTTTCTTAGTTCTAAAATTTCCTTTGGTTCTTTTTTCCATCATTTTCATTTTTTTTTTCTGCTGATATTTCTTATTTGTTTACTCATTGAGTTCTTTTTCTTTAAGTCTTATAACAGGAGCTATTTTAGGGAGCTATTTTAAGTCCTTGTCTATTAATTTGAACATCTGGGTCATCTTCTGTTTTGTGTTTGTTTGATTTTATTGAGTGCTTAACTGGCTGATTATGGGTTGTATTATTGCTAGCTTATATCCATGTTTTAAAATTTTGTATTGTGTGTTAGACATTTGTATGATATATTGTAGAGTGCATTGACCTATCTTTTGATACAGACTATGTGTTTATTTCTTGGTGTTTAGATAAATAACTAGTAGATCTTCTTGACCTTTTTAGGGTATATTTGTGTGTGTGTGTGTGTGTGTGTGTGTGTGTGTGTGTGTG
>ML100074.1:0-11446 GCA_003697995.1 Taxidea taxus jeffersonii
CATCCATACCCCACTATAAGCCAAAGGGTCGAGTCTGGAAAAGTTAGAGAAAATAAGGAGCCTCAACCAATACTTGTGGTCAAAACAATGATTCTCTGGCTGCCTTCTCATGGAATAAACTTGTAAAAGAGAGAGTCAGAGACAGAAGTAGAGACAAACAGAGGCAGAAAGAACTCTGCATCTAAAACATTTGAACTTGGATTGTACAGGAGATTCTGCTAAATGGAAACAGACAGTCCAGGGAGGTTTTACTCTACTGCTAGTTGCAGTAGAAAATGCAACTTATCCCCAGAAAAATGAGGAGCCTGGGGCAGTGCTGGCAAGTGACTCTTTTATGATACCTACAAATCAGTTGTGCAAATCATCATGTATCTTATGCCTGACACTAAAGAGGTTTCCTAACCCTTTCTCCTCTAGGTACTCTCTGCTGACTTTTCTTAGGATTCTCTTACTTTGGGAAATTGTAACCATGTTTTAAGTCCATAAGGAAGGGGAGTTCGATTAAGGTTAGGAGAAAAGTCTGGCACAGAGCCTGACATATGACCTGACAAAGGGACAGAAAATTTGCAATCAGAATTGTCTTGGGAACTAGGAAAAGTACAGCTGCTGTTTATTGCTCTCCTCTCCCACAAGGAGTTTCTTTTGAGAAGGAGCCTTGTAAGTCATTAGTTCTCAGAGCTTCATGTTAGATGGATGAATGACCAGAAATTTCATTCCATTTTTGTAGACAAGAGTGAGAAACAGTGAGGTTTTAATTATTTGCTCAAGGATCGGACTGGTCTTCTAATTCCAGTTCCTGTTCGCTGCTTAAGCAGTTTCCTAGCCTGTAATATTTCTATGACCGCTTAAATGTTTTATTTAATGAGTGGCTTTTGCCATCACGGATGGGAAATAGGTTTGACCAATTTTCATGCTTGAGTAACTGGAGTCTCTGAGAAGGTAAGCTTACTCTTTGGGGGCCTCAGATGAGAAATTTGTTTTAAACATATTTCCAAGTGCAAATTAGCTTTCTTAAAGGGAAAAAGAAAGAGAGCAATCCCAGTTTTCCATCCATTAGCCTTCAGCAATTTGCTCCAAAGAAAATGGGAATTGTTTTTACAAATAGCCCTCGGGTATTGTGATGAAATCTATGGAAACTCCCTAAAATTTTAAAACTAAATAAAATAATAAAACAATATACATGTGCGTGTGCGTGTGTACACGTGCATGCGCGCACGCACACATACACACACACACACACACACACACACACACACACTGGGTTGTAGCTAAATTCTGCCATCTGTCCCTGAGCTATTTTTTTTCCAAGAGAAAGTGCCTTAGGGAGAGGTGCAAAGAGCGATTCTAAAAGCAGAAGATGAAAGTGGATATTATGTAACCACTTGGCTCAGTGATGAGCAAATCTTCAATAGCGTTAAGTCAAAATGTATGTGTATCTATTTGGCTCAGTTTCCCCATCTGTAAAATGGTTCATTGGCCCAGGAGGTAACTTTTATTTTTGGCATTTGTAATTTGAACAGAATCTTCCATCCTCCCTGAGTTAAAGTCGGAGCAGACATTTCCTTCTACAATCTTTGGGACTATTTATAGCAAGAAGTCTGTTCCCTCCTCATCTGCTCAGACCCAGCATTTTCATGCTTAAATCTATGTAGTGTGGCCTTCTTGTATCCCGAGGTTTCAGTGTTGTTTCCCAGCATCTTTGTGCTTTCCAGGACCTGGTGGTTCCTAGAGCTTTTTTGCTGACAATGAAATCTCTCCTCTCACTGCCCAGAGTCTTCCACAGGTCTTCCCTGTGTTAATAGAACAACAGTTGCTGCCTGGTCAGTGAGGGGCTAAAGGAATCTGCTGGTGCCTTTTCATCTTGGCAAATATTGTTCCGATAAGCAAATAACTTTCCAAAAATCCCAGAAGAATCTATGTATGTGATAGTTTCCCTGTCACTTTCTTTTCAGGAGCTTGTCTTCATTTTGATGTTTTTATCACCAGGGATAACGATATAGAAAGGATCCATAAATTGCGGGAGAAAGCAATAATTGCCTTCTGAGTGGAGGGCCACATGCAAAGCCAGTCTGAGTCCCTGAATGGCCCACATCTGTAATGGATGCTTTATACCTTAAGTTAGCATTTAACACAAAGCAGAAAGACACCCATATAGGTATGCCTGCGAGCAGAGCACAGTACTCGCAAATCTTGAGATAAAGCTCTGTTTTGTTGAAGTAACGTTTGAAAACAATCCAAGGGAAAGTTATGTTTTCCTGAAATAAAAATTGAGTTCGGGCACCAAATTTTGTACATGCTGTTTAAATGAGATTTGAGCCCTTTCAACTGACTGCAGGTTTTGGTTTTCTGTTTGTAATTCCCTCTTGCAGTTTCCCCATACCGGCTTGCCTAAGGTTAAGAAAGATATATCTGCTGTGATTTCTTTTATTACCTACATATTTGATGTACAATTTTGATAGCTAAGTCCGTTATTAACCTGGATGAAGGCAGTCTAAGAAACCTAAGCTGTACCTTAATATTTTTATTTGCAAGAGGCGTTTATATATTATATCTATAAAAAATATGTGTATAAACACAAGGGAAAGATACAGTAATATGCCATAATGTTATATACACCTACAATTATATATTATTATGGAAGTATATATTATATAAAAGTAGTTTCTCTATATCAGTGCATTTATATATGCAGAGAGAGGGGGGATAGTGCAGCATTTCATGTAAAGAAAACCGTGCTAGTCTTGTCACAAAGAGAATTCAAAAATGTCATTTCACTTCTTTCCGATTTCTCATTAATCGTGAAACAGTGATGATACCATCTGACCTACTTGCTTTATAGGCTCAAATGAGAAAATGTTCTCGGTGGTGGGGGGGACTGTAATATGAAATCCAGGTGGTATCCCCGAGCCGCATGTGGTTGAAGAAATGCACATTCATTTGCCTACGTGTATCTCGCTCTGTAAACTCACGTGATTTACAGCAAATACAATGAAAAAAAAAATCAGATTCGTGTTTCTAAAAGGGAGGATGGCTTTCCTGTTGAAACAGCACCATTACAGGACTTTCAGTATCAAGTTGTTGTGAATTTTAAAAAGGTTTCCGGTTTCAGGAGCACGTTTATCCTAGAAAGCAGAATGCGTAATTTAAAGCAGTGGGACCTGGCCCCTGGTTGGTCCTCAGGGGACCTGTGGCCCCATCTGCAGGGATTCTGATTCCCTGGGTCTCAGCTGGGGCTCAGACTGGGTGTAGTTCGAAGCACTTCCGGGATGCTAATGGATAGGCAGATTTTACAGTATTCTCTCTGAAGTTGGAAATACAATGTTTAATACACAGCCAGGGAAGGGACTACACTGCAGTGACTACATCCAAGTAAATACTGTAGGCACTGAATTTTAACCGGGAGACTATCGCAGCACATATATAGAGAATGATCTCTCCCCGCCTTCCACGCCTACCTTTCTCTCTCTCCTTTCTCTTACCCTCCAGGTATACAAGTCCATCAGATAACTGGAGATTACAATTTCCTGCTCTATTGTGCATATCAGTTCAGATTAAATCCTTTAGAGGAAGTTTCATTTCCTATTCCTATATGAAATTGTCCTTTAAAACAAGTACATTTTAGGTAAAAGCTTTTCTATTTGATGTGTTCAGTACATTTTTGTTGTGATAAAAATGGTATGGAGCGGAAAAAGTTTGAACCGTCTTGAGTCAGAGAGGGAAACCGTGTTGTGAATCTCACGTTCGTGCTGACACCTTCCCCTCTGTGCACTGCACTCTTTAAAATTAGCACCGGTGCCTTGACTGTCCAGGTGGGATCATCTCGTGTATCCCGCTCTCGAGAAGCATGCTGTGTGACGCTTAGAAACAGCCAAAGATCAGGAATGTTGCTTTTCACGGGAAGATGCTTCATGGGAAATTCAGGTTCGGTTTAAGTTTATGAATGGGATGAAGATAGCAGTTCTTTAATTAAAGCAGCTCAGAAGCTTACTGAAGCAAGAGTTCTATTTTGTCTCCCTCTCTAGAAGGCTCCGATGGTGGTGTAGGAATTTCTAGTGTCTTCCCTTCAGAGTAGGAGGCAGGGTGTTTGTTAGTTTTGGCCCTTGTGTGGCTTCTGTCATCCTCCCAGGACAATGGAGCCCACAGAGAAGGGACATCAGAAGAGCAGTGTGAGAGGGAGTCTGATAGGAGGAGACACCGGCAGGTTTATGGCACACTGGAGTTCTGTGTTTAAGAAGTCCTTGTCTTCTCCAGTCCATGACTGTCAACTGCCTTTACATGGTCTCAAGCAGAGGTTGTCCAGCTCTGGGGGCATAAGGGGAAAATCATGAGGACAAGCTCCCTCTATGCTGTTCTCCCCCTACCCCGACCAAATTCATATGTTGCAGCCCTAATCTCCCATGGGATGGTATTTGGAGGTGACTCCTTTGGGATATGATTAGGTTTCAATGAGGTCAGGAGGGTGGAGCCCCCATCATGGAATCAGTGTCCTTATAAGTAAAGGAAAAGACCAGAGCTCGCTTTCTCACTGCAGTGTGTGAGGAGACTCTGCCAGTGCCTTGATCTTGGACTTCCAGCCCCCAGAACTTGAGAAGTAAATTTCCGTTGTTTATAAACCTCCCAGTCTGTTTATTGCAGCCTGAGCTGACAAAAAGTCTTGACCCTTGACTCCCCGTAATTCTTACGTATTAATAGAGTTCTTAATTACAAACAACAAAATCCACTTTGACTAATTTTTTACCCTTTATTTTAATTTTTGCATTTCATTGTATTTAATTTTTTTAGTAATTTTAAACTTGCAGAAACATTGTAAGAATAGTACAAAGGATACTGTGTATCCTTCTCTGTGTTAAGAAACATTTCCTGTTTCTTAACATCTTGCCACATTTGCTTGAGCATCCTTTTGTACATATTTTTTTTTATGATTTTATTTATTTGACATGAGAGAGAACGCAAGAGAGAGCCCAAGTTGGGGGAGCTGCAGGGAGAGGGAGAAGTAGGCTCCCTGCTGAGCAAGGAGTCTGGCATGGGACTCCATCCCGGGACCCTCAGGTGGTGACCTGAGCCCAAGGCCAACTCTTAACCAACTCAGTCAACCAGGCACCCCAAGCATCCTTTTGTACATATTTTTTTCTGAATCATTTGAGAATAAGTTATAGATGTTGTCCTATACTTATAAGTCCTTCACTGTGTATCTCCTACAACCAAGAATATTCAGTTAAATAATCATAGTAAAATTATCAAGATCAGGACATTAGTGTGAAACATTACTGTGATACAGTCCACCTCATTCAGAGTTCTTCAGTGGTCCCCCAAATGTCCTATATACATAGGAATAAATATTTATCTATTTATATATGGCTAAAAATATTTTCTCTATTTTGTATATATTTTGTATATGCCTAAAAAATGTATTTAAGCCATACACACACACGTGACCTTTCAAAATTGGTAATTTAAATAGTAAGGAAAATTATTAAATAATATTAATTAAATTATTAAATAATATTAGTTTGGTAATCTCCAAAAAGGCCTGACAGCCAAACTCTGAAGCTACACAGCTAGGGAATAAAAAGCCAAACAAAAGATAGGCTCTCTCCAGGAAGAAAAACCAATGCTTCTCTGATCATACCTATGTTCCATGGGACTGAATTCTAGAACACCACTCTGGCTGCCCAGAGTTCTTTGAAGGAGTGAACTGCTGGGACAGGGCCATCTGCCTTTCTTGCTCACTTCTGAATACTGACACCCGGTGGGTAGAACCAAGTCACAGGCCTGGACCCCCATTGCTAGGAAGATGGAAATGCAAGTTTTCTGGCTTCCTAGGATCTCATAATATGGGAAATAGTCAAAATTTAGAAGGGGTGCTCAAGGGTGATGAACAGCCACAAAAGATAATAGTGGCAATGCCAGTTGTGAATAATCCCATCTAATATTATTTTTTTTAAAGATTTTATTTATTTATTTGTAGAGACAGAGAGAGAGCGAGCACAGGCTGACAGAGAGACAGGCAGAGGCAGAGGGAGAAGCAGGCTCCCGGCCGAGCAAGGAGCCAGATGTGGGACTCGATCCCAGGACGCTGGGATCATGACCTGAGCCTAAGGCAGCCGCTTAACCAACTGAGCCACCCAGGCGTCCCCCCATCTAATATTATTAACCATGCCTTCCATGTTAGGCTTTCTTTTAAATACTTTTATTTTTAACACATTGAATCCTCAAAGCAACCCAGTGAAATGGATTATACTATTCCCCTAGTTTATAAGTAAGGAAACAAAGGCAGGGAGACATTTAGTAAGTTGCTCAAAATTCCTAAAAAGGAAGAAGCAAAAGCCGAATTGATACAAGTTCTTAATCCTCATGTCTTCTCTTTCCAAACACATACTAAAAAATTGGCAGTTTTTATTAAAATTCAGAAATTGCATTCTTGGGCATCCATTTCAGAGACATGAAAAGTAAGTTAAGTTCACACAACAAATGTTCATAGCGGTTTTGGGTTTTTTTTTTGTTTGGTTTTTTTTTTGGTACCAGACTGGCCCTTCCCCCACAAATGACAAACGATAATGGAACAGTTAGAGCTTCATATGCAAAAAGTAAACTTCGATCCTCACAGCACATTCAAAATAATAACCCAGAATGATCACAGACCTAAATATAAAACTTAAAACTATAAAACTTGTAGACAAGGCATTGGAGAAAATCTTTGTGGCTCTGTGTAGGCAAAGATTTCTTAGATGGGACTCTCAAACCCTGATCCAAAAGTTGGTAAATTGAACTTCACTGAAACAAAACATAATGAAACAGTCTTCTCTTTGAAAGATATCCTAAGAGAATAAGAAGACAAGCCACAGTCTGGGAGAAGATACTTACAAATCATATCTTTGATAGATGAAATATATCCAGAATATATGAAGAGCTCAAAACTCAACAATAAGAAAACAAATAGCTTAATTTTTAAAATAGACAAAAGATTAGAATAGGCACATCCCCAAGGAAGCTATGTGCATGACCGATAAACACAGAAAACTTTCCCCACATTGTGAGTTATTAGAGAAATGCAAATTAAAACTATAATGAGCTACTCCTGAATGCCTATTAGAATGGCTACAATTAAACTACAGACGATATCAAATGTTAGGATGCGAAGGAACTGGAATGCTGTCATACAGGCTGGTAGGAATGTAAAATGATACAGTTACTGTAGAAATCAGTTTGGTAGTTTTTTAAAAAAAAGTTGAATATATGGCTGCCACCTGATTCAACCATCCTACACCTAGGTGTTTACTCAATAGGACGGGATTTATATTTCCATACAAAAATGTGTACGTGAATGTTCAGAACAGCTTTATCTGTAATAGCCCAAACTGGAAAGAACCTGAATGTCTTTCAACAGGTGAATGTTTAAACTAACTGTGGTACATCCACGCCGGGAATATTACTTAGTGACAAAAAGAAATAAACTATTGATTTACACCACAAATTGGATGGATCTTAAGGGAATTATGCTGACTGAAAAAAAGCTAATTCCAAAAGGTGACATGCTTAAATGATTCCATTAATATAGAATTCTTGAGATGACAAAGTTAGAGCAATGGAGAACAGATTAGTGGTTGCCATGAGAAAGGTACGTGGTTATGGAAGGACAGCATGATGAGTCTTCACGGTGATGGAACTGTTCCATATCTTCCCTGTGGTGATGGATACACAGCCCTCCACATGTGATAAAATATGCATGAAATGGAACATACATTAAAAAGTTCATTAAAAAAAACTAGGGAAGTCTGAATAAGATCCAGGAATTGTATTGACATCAATATCATGCTTATGATATCATACTTATAAGTTTTGAAAGATGTTAACAGTGGGGAAAAGTGGGTAAGGAATAAACAATCTCTATGTTTGTATAACTTTATATGAATCTACAGTTATTGCAAAGTGAAAAGTTTGCACATACACACACATACGTATTAAAACAGCAGGATGAGATGAAGTACCCTTTTTGAGGTCTTTAATTTTCAAAAGCCGATGTTGGAGGCAGGACCAGAAACATGTAATTTATTTTCATATATCCTTTTTTAGAACACAGAATTAACATTTTAATTTTACTTGGGCTCAGGGTGATTTGTGCATATAGGATACAACTATGAATCATTATTTTAACTTTGTATTTTTTGAGTTTATCTCTCCTAGATTCTTAGTTGCAGTAATAAGAATGGGCATAATTATCAGGCTACCAGAAACAAACAAAAAAACTATTTAGTAAAAGGATATGGGGAGCTCAGAAAATCCACTGGAGGGCTACAGAACCAGTTTTGGAAACAAGCAGAAACCAAAGCAGCTCTGGAGGTCTAGGAAACAGAATTATATAAATAGAGTGCTCTTCTGGTACAAACTTCCCAGGTGGCTGGGAAGAATGCTTGGAGTGCATTCTTTAGTTGTAACATCACTTGTTCATGGGCCAAAGTCTAGCAGAAAAGGCCTCCCCATCACAAGACTTACATCATGTGCCTCCCTCCTTTCCATATAGAGACAATGAGAGCTAATCTGGCTTTCTTGGTTTCCTCAGTGAGGACCAGACACCAGGATTTAACATTGCACTAAAATTTCCCACAATGTAGAAGGTGTAGCTCCCCTAGAGAAAATGGGGAACCCATTAGAAAGGAGACATGAATGCTGACTGACCAGGTGATGATGAATGTCTGCCTCAACAAGGATGTCAAAGGGAGAAAAAGACTTCCACATATACAAAAATCAAGGAGTGTGGTATTTAAAGAGCCCTGAGAAGGCAAATTTTCTGCCCCCAAATTTCTTTTTTGTACAGTTTCTAAAATTCTATCATTTGGGAATACTTTCCTAGTAAGAATGAGCCCTCATTTAATAGTCCATTTAAAATGTGCATTCTCCTGGTACTGGCAAAATGCCAAGTCAAGAATACATAAATATTAACATCGAAGTTGTCTAGGGAACATTAGGAGGGCTCTGTGTCAACATGAGAACAGATTCTGGAATGTGGAAATTCAGAGCAAGGCTGTACCTGCTCTAGCATTGTCTGGAGCTGGCCCACACTAAGGAACAATTTGGGGACAGTGTACCTATTTTAGATGTTGTCAGCCCAGGCTATGAAAAACTGCCAGGCAAAGCAGGATCAGGAGTCAAGTTATGTATGTGCTGTGATTACTCACAAGGTGTTGTGCCAAAACCGCAAATGGCCATTCATTCTAGAAATGAGCATGCAGGTGCAGTCAGGTAAGAAATGGACTCTGTTCAGACATAACCCAAGTAAACCCCAGGATCTATGAAGCTTCTTTCTGGCACAGTAACTCATTCAAAGGAACAGAGTCCAGATACCTTAAGTAATTACTAGCAAATATGATCCCATTTTTATTTGCATTTCCCCCAAAAAATGCTTAAATGAATTGTGTCTAATTTCTGACCCCAATTTCCCAAAACACCTTTCTTTATTTTTCTACAGTCTACCTCACTACACCACAAACCTGAGGATTCTTTCTTCCCACCAACCTTCAGCTCTTAATCCAAACCCATTCTTACAACTCATCTTTCTGTCAGCTGATATTTCCCACTTCACATATAAATATTAAAACATCTGAGTGCAAGTCAGATAGCCTCACTCCTCTCCTCTCTCTACCTCAGTCTCCTAGCTGATTGCCTTGATCTGCTTAAGGACATAGAGCTCTTGGGGGACAAGAAGAATAAAGACCCTTTTCCCTCATGATAATGTTTGGTTCTGTTACACAAGGTTAATTATACGTCAGTGGGTAGAAGTGGATTCCAGGTGAGGAAAATTAGGGACAGAGCCCTCAGGGCAAGCGTGGATAAGTAAGTTCACCTCACCAACACCCTGGGACTAGATATAGCTATGCCAAGCAGACAGAAGTCCATCAAAGTCCACCTTGGCCTGCTAGGAAACTTCATCTTTGGGTCATAAATGTAGGTCTGCCTACCTCTCTCTGGATCCTGAATTGTTACCACCTTGTGCCTTGCATTCCAGTCACAGTGAGAATCTGTGCATGAGGCACAGGCTTTATATATTGTCACAGCACTCACACTGAGGGTCTTCAGGCCCCCTCTGCATGTCAAGATGTCCATTTGGCATCTACTCTCCCAGTCACTTCCTCCAGCCTCGTAACTCAGAGGTGCCCTTGGCATTCCCATCTGCAAGTGTGATCAGGTGTAAAAGAGGATGTGATACCAAAGTGACACTGCTGTCACCTGGGATGGACTTCCTGCAGCTGACACATGTACACACAACAGCAGTGCACAGCCTGCTCATCTAAATCCATTGGCACCAGGGTGAGAGCCAAGGACAAGGGCTCTGATAACAGGAAATATAGTGCCCTGTCACCAAAGACTAGCAGAGCATAGAAAGATTTAATCCTTTCAATATCCCTGGCACATAAATCCTATACAGATTGTGACTTTCAAAGGTTTAGCTACCAGACTTAGGATATAGCCTCTTTCTGACATACACACAAAAAAGAAAGCTTCCCATTCATTGTGCTACAGAAGGTCTCAGCACAGAGGAAAAAAAAAAACCAGGGTGGTTATAACTGAAATATGCTCCATGACAGCAGTTTCCAGAATTTGTTCCATGGAATACTAAGGTCCTTGGAGGTAGTAACAGGTACTAATATTCAGCATTAATTCCAACTTAATATATACTGACTTTCTACTCTGTGCTAGGCATGATTCTAGCATGAGAATCCTAAGGACCCATCAATGAGCAAAAGATACAAAAATCAGGAAAGGTAGTAAGGAGATCTCAGTTTGGAGAAACCGGATCTAAGAATCTTGATACTTTACTCTACTTTGCACAATTATCTGAAAAACTGAAATGTCAAGGTATCAATGGAAATAGAATACAATTAACAATAATTTTATATAATATAAATGTGTAATCATACAGATCAATATAAGCTGTTTTAAATTTTAAATTCATCTTAAATTCTGACTTGTATTTTCATTCACTATGTTATATATGAGACAGAGAAACTGACAGTAAACATAAATAATTGTATCCACTGGGGGAAAAAAGAGTAAGTCTCATAAGGGAATTTGGACAAAAAAAGAACTAAATCCATTAGATTTCTTTGGTGGATGGGATCTAATATTGTCTTCTTAGTTAATCTTTCCGGAGAGCTTAAAATTTCTAAATGGAAGACAGAACTATGTGAACGAGATGAGAACTTCCACTACCTAAGGAGAAGACAGAAATTGATATTTCAGTGACAACTGTGGTCAGCACATTGATTATATTTTGTTCTAATCCTAACACTAACCCTATTATGTGGTTATTAATCCCAATGCAAAATTATATTGGTTTTCCTAACTAGAAAACAATAGAGCAGTATTTTTTAAACCAACCAAGTGGCCAGCACCAAAACCAGAATTTATCTACAATAATTCATATACACATAGTATTTTTTATATCTTT
>ML100074.1:11456-33651 GCA_003697995.1 Taxidea taxus jeffersonii
ATATAGAGATACTCAAAAGAAAATAGATGCTTGGTGAAACAGAGGGACTAAATATTTAAAGGATTGTAATTTGGGAGGAAAAAAATAACTCCATTTGGCCAAAGATAAAGAACAAATGATTTATTTTATTTGCTCTTCTACTCACTCAAATCCTTTGATCAAAAAATACATAATGGTTATAGTATTTCTATTACATACTAAGTTTTGCTTTATTATTCTGACCTTGTTAGCATATTACTTTAACTCTGGGTTAATAAATAAAATTTTCATTTCCTTATTAAAATCAACCCTTCTAGTTATGCACTGGTTTACATCCATTCTCTTTACATCCATTTTAAAGAAAGTGCTTCTGAAATACATACTTCTCTCAAACATCACCAGATTTCTCTTCCTAATTGGATCATT
The DNA here is from genome assembly GCA_003697995.1 of Taxidea taxus jeffersonii. Lineage (NCBI taxonomy): Eukaryota > Metazoa > Chordata > Mammalia > Carnivora > Mustelidae > Taxidea > Taxidea taxus. Next base: position 11,862 of record ML100074.1, read on the forward strand.
TCCACGGGCTTATAACATTGCTGTATCTTTCTTCCTCACAGAAGCAAAGAATCGTCTTCTGAACTTCTGTTTCCATACTTGATGGGGAAATTAGTATTGGGCTTGCCCTCTCATCATAAACAATTAGAAAATTGAATAAAATATACAAGACAAATTTGTTTGGATATTGGTCAGCAGGCACCACAGGATTCTAATCCCTTAAAGAAGGCAGACAAATGATGTAAGCCCCATAATCACCCCAGATTTCTACCTGGAGCCATTTTCAGAAGTGCAGCACAGCTGAAGGGGGAACCCAGGGAGGGAAAAGCAGTCTCAAAGAATTGAGTGGACAAAGATTTGAGTTCAGAGAGGCTTAGACAGATGAGATTTTCAGGGATGAGATCCAAAAAAATAGTTTTTCAGAGAAAATGCTTAAAAAACCCACAAGATCACCTTAAGTCTTTGGCTGAACTCTAAGCTTCTCATGGATTGGTTGGGTGAAGAAGTACCAATGATACTATAAATTACAAACTTTATCAAGTATTCAGAGAATGAGGAGATACTTGAATTCTAATCAGGTAGAGTAAAGAGACATTGTTAAACTCCCAAATTATTCAGAAAAGACCCCAAAAATATCACTGCTTAGTAGTAGGACTAAATTAGCCCTGGAGGAAAGAATACTGTAGACTCACCCTAACAAAGCTAAAAAACAAGTCTCAGAAAGATCAAACTACCCCACAAGTAACTTAGTTGCCTACCTCAAAACATACTTTAAAGGCAGACAGTAGTGTAATATTTAAAATGCCCAACATCCCATCAAGAACTATTAGATGTACAGAGGGAGGAAAACTTAATGCATAGTCAAAAGAAAAATAAGTCAATAGAAAAAGACCCTAGAATGACTGTGATGATAAAATTAGCAGGAAAGGATTTTAAAACAGCTATTAGAAATATGCTGAAGAATTTAAAGGAAAACATAGGTGTAAAGCATAAAAACATTGAATATATAAAACACAGCAAAGATAATTTCTAGAAATAGAAGATAGGGTTTCTAAAAATTTTTAAAGTCACTAAATGGGTTTAAGAGCAAATTAGAAAATATAGAAGAATGTCACTAAACTTAGGACATATCAATATAAATTATCCAGAGTCAGAAAGAAACTCATAATAAATGCTAAAAAAAATGGAGAGAGCTCCATTGAGCCATGAATGAATTTTAAGTGACCTTAACTGTAATTTGGAGTCACAGAAGGGAGTGAGAGCAGAATAAATAGTTGGTGAAAATAATGACTGAAATATTTAAAAACATGATGAAAACCACAAACACCAAAATTCAAGAATTTCACAGATACCAAGCAGGGCTGTCATCATTCAGTAGTATGGTTCTGGCTTGTTTATATAGTAGAAGGAGTAGCAAGAGAGATAAGACCCTATTATATGACTACTTTTCAAGACTCTAGCTTATGTCCCATTTTCTTATGTCTAGTTGGCACATCAAGTCACATGATCTGGACAGATTCAAAAGCTGGAGAAATAAACTATATCTTTTGATGAGAGAAATAGCAAAGTCACATTTCAAAAAGATGGGTACATTGAGATAGAAAGAATGTGTGGCCATTTGTAATCTCGGTCACTCCATCAGAGAAACATTTCTGACTACCCTATCTAAATATATCCCATTTTGCATCCTATCACATTCTATATTCTTGTTTTGTTTTTCTGCCTAGCATTTATAAGTAATCAAAGTTATATGAAATATTAATTGATCTACCCCACTAGAATATAAACTGCATGACATTTGTTCTTTTCCAGTGCCTTATGTCTTTCTTAATAGCAAAGGCACATAGTACTTTCTTAATAAATGGTTGCCGAATGAATTTTGAAAAGGCAGAAATAGATATATTTTTTGAAAAGCACATAGGATGTACAGTCTTTATTTTTCAGCAGGACATTTAAATAATATTGTCCTGGGGCATCTGGTGGCTCAGTTGGTTAAGCATCTGACTCTTTATTTCAGCTCAGGTCATGATCTCAGGGTTGTGAGATCAAGCCCCGTGTTGAACTCTGTGCAGGGTGTGGAGCCTGCTTAAGAGAGAGATTGTGTCTCCCTGTCCCTCTGCCCCCCTCCTTCTCACTCTCTACTGCTCTCAGATATATATATATACACACATATGTATACACGTATATGTATATATATACACATATGTGTATATATCTACACACACATACATATATATGTACAGATATATATACACACACACATATACATAACTACATAAATATACACACATGTACATATATAATAAGATTATATTATATATCTCATGTATATTATATATAATATATATTATATTTAACTCCGTTAAAAGATTCAGAAAGCTAAGAGTTTATAAACCAAGAAGGAATGTAGTTTTATTTCACAACTCTTAATAAAACTCTATGCATATAGGTATAATTTAATATTAAGTTGGGACAATGTGGTCTCTTTATCTTTTGTATAATTTTTATATTCCCACAAGGTACTCAATAACTAACAGATGGTAAGTAAATATTTATTTTTCTTTGAAGAACTGACTTTCGGACTATCATACCTAGGCACCGAAAAAATGGACTTTATCTTTTTTTTTTTTAAGATTTTATTTATTTAATTGACAGAGATCACAAGTAGGCAGAGAGAGAGAAGGGGAAGCAGGCTTCCTGCTGAACAGAGAACCCACACAGGGCTGGATCCCAGAACCCTGAGATCATGACCTGAGCCCAAGGCAGAGGCTCAATCCACTGAGCCACCCAGGCGCCCCAAAACTGGACTTTTTCAAGAAGTCTTATGGAGATTTTATGTGTTCCCCCCCAACACACACCTTTTTTTTTTAACCACACTTAGTCACTTTTTCCTTGGTTTTAAATAAAAATAGAATTCTAAAGACCTGAAAGCAAGTCATTAAAAAAACTACATCAACAACAAATTGTGCATTTCCTTAAAACTTAAGAGTCAGATCAAAGCTTGGTCAAAGGCTCAGGTTGGTCAGGGTGGTTAATTTTTATTACCCTAATTAGAATGTAGTTTCAGGATTTCTTAATCAAAAGCAATTAGGTATTTTCATTTTACTGATTCAGAGGCAAAAGGCTAAATGGAGTGAGTATTAACACTTTGGAACAGGAAGATCTGACCATTTTTTGTACTTTTCATATTACCTACTTTGCTAAGCAAGCAAGGAAATGATGAATAGTCACAACAGCTTGACTCCGTTATCTAGTCTGAAAAGAGAAAAGGAGAGAGATTTAGAAAGAAGATGAACTAATCCTTCAATTAATAGTATTTCATTCAGAACATTTTTTCTTGAGTTTCTGCCATCCTATCAAATAATCACATGGGCACACACATACCTTTTCACACTAGCTGGGATCTTTGGTTCACAGAGCTCCAAAAAACTGGCCTACCAAGGTCTATCAGTTATCCCATATATGACACAGTGATGTTTCTCATTCTTACTAGAATTTTTGAGTATTGCAGCATAACACAGATTTAGAAGTTTAAGGTTTTGAGTTACCTGGAAGCATGGTGTTATTAGTTATCATCAGTAAAATAATGTTTCCTCATTATTCCTCAATAATTATTTCCTCAGATGAATTCCTAACCTAGGAGTTCTCAAAGGTTTTGAGAACTTTTTCACATCTTAAAAAATTAGATTATCATATGGTTTCACTTATTTGTGGAGCATAAGAAATAACACGGAGGACATGGGGAGATGGAGAGGAGAAGGGAGTTGGGGGAGATGAACCATGAGAGACTATGGACTCTGAAAAACAATCTGAGGGTTTTGAAGGGGCAGGGGGTGGGATGTTGGGCCAGCCTGGTGGTGGGTATTGTGGAGGCACGTATTGCATGGAGCACTGGGTGTGGTGCATAAACAATGAATTCTGGTACACTGAAAAGAAATTTAAAAAATTAAAATTATAAAAAATTTAGATTATGCTGAATGAAATAAGTCAAGCAGAGAAAGTCATTTATAATATGGTTTCACTTACTTGTGGAACATAAGGAATAACATGGAGGACATTAGGAGAAGGAAAGAAAAAGTGAATTGGGGGACATCGGAGCGGGGGATGGACCATGAGAGACTGTGGACTCTGAGAAACAAACTGAAGGTTTTAGAGGGGAGAGGCTTGGGGGTATGGGTGAGCTTGGTGGTGGGGATTATGGCGGGCATGTATTGCATGGAGCCCTGGGTATTGTACATAAGCAATGGATCTTGGAACACTGCATCAAAAACTACTGTATTTTATGGTGATTAACATAACATAATAAAAAAAATTTAAGGATTCTCAAAGAAATTTCTTATATGTGTTACATCTATCAATATTTAACCTTAGAAATGAAAACTTAGAAAATTTAAAAATATTTATTCATTTAATAATCCATTTCATGTTCATAGTTTATTTTAAGAAAATGTATTCATAATTTGTCAACAATCTTATACAACAGTAATATTTTACCAAAATTAATTGGTGATAAAAGTGGCATTGTTTTACATTTTTGTGAACCTTTTTAGCATCTTACATAAGAAGACAACTGGGTTCTCGTGAGTAGTTCTGCATTTATTCTGTTGCAGTACCACACACCATGCAGGCTCTAGGAATATGCCACAGTGCACCCAGAAAGAACGAGATCAAAAACAGCAAATAGAGTCTTAACATTATTTGGAAAATAATTTGACTTCACAGACCTCCTAAAAATAGTTTCTGGGACCCACAGGTGTCCCCAGGCCACACTTTGAGAATGTCCGTCCTAATCAGTTCAAAGGACTTCTCTCTCTCTGGCTAGAGTCTCCTGATGGCAATTGTATGACTTATAAAAAAGAAATGACAAGTTGTCAAAAGTATAAGAGAAAAAAAAGTAAATTGTGTTCCTCTTGATTCTTTTTTTTTTTTTAAGATTTTATTTATTTAGAGAGAGAAAGCAAGAGAGAGCTCATCAGCTAGGGGAGGGGCAGAGAGTGGGAGAGAGAGAATCCTCCATGCCCAGCAGGGAGACAGATGCAGGGCTCAGTCCTAGGGCCCTGAAATCATCACCTGAGCCTACATCAAGAGTTGGATGCTTAACCCTCTGAGCAACCCAGGCGCCCCTTATTCCCTTTGATTCTATGGCAAAGCTCGGTTTTAATTCAGTTGATAAATTTTGGTACATTTTTAGAAAAGAAAGATATATTTGCATGGTCTTGCAAAAACTGAGTATCCCTAGAATGTTTCTCAGCCTTGAAGGGTGTGGTAGGTAAGTTAATCAAAAAAGTTAGCCTCTGGACACTTTATTAACCAGTCAGCAACTCTGTGCTTTCCCAATCTCCCTCCTTACCTGTGAATCCCTAATATTTTGCAAGAATTGGAAATTCCAACTTTAGAAATGATTTTAAAAATGTTTTCTTTTAAAGTAAAAAGTGTTCAAAGTTTATATCTTAAAAATTCCAATTCTCCTAGAAGACATGATCAAGGCAGATAAAAATTATATCCTTGAGTTTGTGAAACTAAGACAGAAGATAATTAATATGCTCAAAGGTAGACAAAGGCCCTTGACTCCTTAATCATTATATAATTAGAAAAAATCTCTAGAATACAACAGGTCTAATAAAAGGAATTGGCAGAGTGAACCTATTTTTTAAAATTCTCGTTATGTCCAGCTCTTCAGAATGCATACAGTCAAGGTTCTTGGGACATTTTAGTGATGATAAAGCTAGTTCTTCATATTAACATATGACTTCCATCTATGGAGGGATACATCTTTGGAAATATTAATATACAGTTTGCAAGACTGTAAGTTAGACCAGATGAATAGAGGACAATTAAGCATGTAATGGTTGTAATATCCGTGCATTCTAGTTACTAGCTGTGAATAAATTATCACTGAGCTTAGCTTAAAACAATCATTTTATTTTGCTCACAGTTTTGTAGGTCAGGAATTCAAAAAGGATGTGGCCATGTAGTTTTCACTTAGGGTCTCTCGTGTTGGCAGGACTGCAACCTGATCTGAAGGTGCAACAGGGGAATAAGCATCCAAGCTTGCTCACTCATCTGCCTGCTTTTGATGTAGGTTGTTAATTGGACCATCAGTCAGAATGCCTATATGTAGACTTCCCAATGTGACAGTTTCCAGTGTAGTGATTTCAAACTTCTTGTGTTTGGCTAGCTGAACCCAGAGCAAATATCTTAAGAGGACTAGGCAGCAAGTTCTCAGCCATTTCTAATCCATCTTCAGAACTCACTTGGCATCATTTCCATTGTATTCTTTTGGTTGCAAGAAAGTCATTAGGGTCAGCCCAGATTCAAGAGGAGGGCACATGGATATTACTTTCACTTTTTTTTTTTAAAAGATTTTATTTATTTATTTATTTATTTATTTATTTATTTATTAGAGAGAGAGAGAACAAGCTCAGGCAGACAGAGTGGCAGGCAGAGGCAGAGGGAGAAGCAGGCTCCCTGCCGAGCAAGGAGCCCGATGTGGGACTCGATCCCAGGACACCGGGATCAGGACCTGAGCCAAAGGCAGCTGCCTAACCAACTGAGCTACCCAGGCGTCCCTGGACGTTACTTTCAATGGGAGGAATGTTCAGTAGTCTGCAGACATGCTCCACAATAGACACTCCATGCAAGGTTTAGAATGCCTGCTTTAATACTTTCAATATTTCCTGTGGAGACAATGTAATGCCAGTAAAATTCATTGTATCTTTATTATATTCTAAAATATTCATGATCACATGGAGCGAGTTTATGTTCAGAATTCTTATTTTGATTCTGTTAAAAGTGTCGTAGTCTGTGTAAAGGAAGCAACCTCTTTCAGCAAACAAATTCTAAGGAATTTTTTTATTTCAAAGTTAATTTGTTAAAAGCTGCAGGTTGCTAAGTCATTGATAGAATTACTGTTCAAGTAGTACTGTATTAAAAACTTTTCAGGGGGCACCTGGGTGACTCAGTGGGTTAAAGCCTCTGCCTTCAGCTCAGGTCTTGATCCCAGGGTCCTGGGATCGAGCCCCACATCAGGCTCTCTGCCCAGCAGGGAGCCTGCTTCCTCCTCTCTCTCTGCCTGCCTCCCTGCCTACTTGTGATCTCTCTCTGTCGAGTACATAGATGAAATCTTTAAAAAAAAAAAAAAAACTTTTCAGGTAAGTTCTGAGAACACTATTGAGAGAAGAATGGTTTTATTCTTCTGGTTGGTGAAAACATGAACATAAAGGGAAGTTTTGTATATTCCCAACAAAGCATTCACTAATATAACCTCATTTTCTATGTGGATGAAAAAACAGACAGAGAAGAAAACTAAAAAGAAATCCCTCTGTAGGGGAACCTGGCTGACTCAGTCAGATGAGCATGTGACTTGATCTTGGGGTTGTTAGTTTGAGTCCCACATTGGGTGTAGAGATCACTTAAAAATAAATAATAATCAGTCTTCAGAAAAAGAAAAAAAGAATTCCTTCTGCAGAATTACAAGCACTTCAACAGTGGGCAATAAATGAGGGAAGCCATAAGCCTGATTCCCAAAGCCAAAAATGTCCATCACCTACAAGCTGAAAGAAACTGTAAGGGCTCTGGAGTTGGCCCAATGTCCAAGAGCTGAACCAGATCAGGAGAAATTAACCACCAAGGCAGAATTTAGGGTGAGTTAAAATGAAACATTATAACTTAGGACTGAGAATTAGAACAAAATTAAATTGAAATTCATATTAGTTTATAGAGACAAGATGGTACTTTATTTTAGATGAAGAAATTTTAGAAGTCATAAGAAAAAGCTTGAAAAGAAAACCCCATGTGAATTTTAGGTAAAAGTCCCCCTTTATGTTTTGCCTGGATTATTGCTATTACCTCCTAACTATACTTCATGCTTTTACCCATAGCAGCAAAATTATTTTCAAAGCCTAAGTCTGTCTCAAAATTTTCCAAGTAAAATGCAAGGGCATCGCAATGACCTGTGAGGCTCTACACGATCCACTCCCACTATTTGCCCCCTTATCCAGTTCACTCACCTTCTCAATCCCTTCCCTGCATAGGTACTCATGACTTATTCTTCTATTTTTTTTTAAAGACTTTATTTATTTGAGAGAGCTAGAGATCAAGAGAGAGCATGAGCAGAGGAACAGGGACAGAGGGAGAAGGAGACACAGGTGCTCCCACTGAGCAGGGAGCCTAGGACCAGCCTGGATCCCAGGACCAGGATCATGACCTGAGCAGAAGGCAGATGCTTAACTGACTGAGCCACCTGGGTGCCCCATAGTTCACTCTTTCCTTCCTTCCGAGAATGCCATCAAGGGTTTGTTTAACAGACAGATGGGAAGTTAGGTCTAGAAATCAAAGGAATGTTCTTGTGTGGAGATCTAGAGTTGAAAGTTGTGAGAATTGCTTTCATAAAAATAGAGTTAGTGGAAAGAGGACATCATTAGAAGAGAAGGTAAGGATGAGACCTTAGAGTTCTAGTTCAAAGGGATGAATAGAAAAAAATAATATAAGGAGAGTTCAGAAGAAATGAGGAAAGAAACATGGCAGCCAAGGAAATGTAAAGTTCTAAGTAGTAGTAGCAACAATGTCAAGTTTTTCTGTGCTTAAATTGGAAAGGCTTTAAGTGTAGGCCATTGACTTGGTAATTAAGTGTCTGGAAAGTTATCCACAGAGTTTGAGTCAACAATTCCAGGACAGCCACCTACTGAAACCACCCAGTTGATGTGGCATGTATGTATTATATGATAGCAATATGTGAGTTCATGTTAATTTTCTTCACTGTTTTCAACTGTCCAGATCAAGACCCAAAGAACGAGACAGACTCATCTAGAGTTGGGATTTTCCATTGTCAAAGAACAAAACAAATAACAACAAGTCTTTAAAGAGACACAAAGCCAATTTTATTAACAGCCCAGGCAAGAAAACCTACACCAGTGAGAGAAGATTCTAGTAGTTAGCTGGAAAAGAAATCAGATGTCAGTAAGTATTGGGATTGGGGTGGTCCACAGTGATCATGCAAATTAAGGATTAAAACCTAGCACTGTAGGTAGAATGGAATAAATCCATAGGTCTGTACAGGGTTAATTTTTTAAAAATCTCATTGCTTCTTGGAGAGGAAAGAGATCTCTGGTAGGTCCGGTAAAGTGGTCTCCTGGGTCACTCAGAATTTGTTAACAGCTTCAGCCTCTTGAATGAGTTGTGATGGAACACAATTCCATTTGAATACCTTTAGGCAAGGACTTTAGTAAGTAGGGAGTGTTCTCTTCAGGCCACCGTGGATGGGAGAGGAGGACAATGAGAACAGTTCTCTGTGCATTTGATGGGCCCTTAAGCTGGAAGGAGAGGAGGCAGTGATGGGGAATGAGTTGCATGAACCCGTGATTGCAGTAGTGATGGCAGAGTCAAGGGCATGCTGCTGGGATGGGGGAGGGGATCCAACAGGATCTGAAAGCCAGAGTGTTGGATGTGTCATCTGCATAGATTTTAGAGTTTCTTAAAATGACGGCAACTGAAATTAAGGGTACTTAAGAAGGGTGGCTCCCGCTGTAGTGAGAGGCAGGTGCAACCAAATCCTGGGAGCCTCAGAGTAGCGGAGGTTTTTCGATGGTCTAGGAAGAATATGGATGAACAGGGCGGCCTCTCATCCCTCCTCCCAGCTGAGCCACGTGGGCGAAGAGATAGAAACGTTCTCACTAGAGTAGCATTCATCTTCATATTAGCCCTCCGAGGAAGGTATGACCCCACTTTTACTGATGAGAAAAGTATCTAGTTTATGTATTTTCATATGTGTTCACAGCACGTTAGCAGATGCTAGGGATCTACTGATCAGCATTTGTTTACAACTTAATTTCCTCCAAGTCATTTTACGTCTCTTACCTTCCTACAACACTGATGTTCAGGTACCTGGGTTCAAAGCCAGCCCAGCTCTAGTCGTACTAGCTATGTGACTTGGGGTAAGTTCGTAAATCTCTCTAAACCTCAGTTTTCTCATCTGTGAAATGCATCTGAGGATGCAGTTAGATACGCATATCGGTGTTTTTGAGACTAGCACAGAGTGAGGGCTTAATGACAATTGAGTGAATGAGTAAAAAACAGATGTATTTACATAAACACACACACAGGCTCGCGCAGTATCTCGGATAGTATTCTGGCTCTGCCACCAACCCATTTGGACCCCGAGCAAATCACTTCAACATGTAGGCCGTTTCTTCACCTCATCGTGTATTAGATCTCAGAGAAGTAGGTAAATCCTCAATAGTGCCTTGGGTTAGCCCCTCATGCATACGTCTGCCACGGTTCTTAAATCACGTGTATACCTGCCCCCTCTAGATTGGGCTCTTTGAAGACAGAGACTATGTATTAATTGGCTCAGGCTTCCATAACAAAATATAGCCTCGACGGCTTAAACTACAGATACTTACTTTCTCATCATCCTGAAGGCTAGGAAGTCCCAGATGAAGGTTCAGATCCTGGTGAGGGCTCTCTTCCCGGCTTGCAGACCGCCTCTGTCCACAGAAGGGGAGCGAGCAAGCTCCCTACCTTTCCTTCCCAGAAGGACACTAATCCCACCATGAGGACCCCGTCATCATGACCTTGTCCAACCCTGATCACTTCCCCAAGGTCCCACATCCAAATACCATCACTCTGGGGTTAGAACTTCAGTATAAGTATTTGGGGAAGAAACACATGTTCAGTCCACCACAAACCAGCTTTAATCTCCATGTCCCTGGTACTTCACGTGTCATTTTCCTCTCAGGAAAAGATTGTTGAAATGCTAAAGCCCCTGCTTGTCTCCAAATTTCATCATCTTGAAGTACAGTAATGAAAAAAATATATATCTATAATATAGTCGAAGAAACTTGGGTATTTTCAAAGTCTCATAGTGTGTTGTTGTTTTGATATAGCAAGTTTAATTTGCTGTATCATTGCATATTCATTTAAAAAATCCATTTTAATAAGTGCCCTTGGAAGGAGAAATGAGGAAAATTATCTTTCCCTGTTAGATAATTTTCATTCATGAAACAGAGTAACCATTACACGGAATTCACCCTGTGCCTCACTCTTCATCTGTTCTCAGTAGGAAACATAGTCTGTTTCCTACTGTCTTCAAGGGGAAATATGGAAGGAAGCCTTCTAGTGACTAAGGTAACACCTGCAAATGCCTAATGGGATTTTCTGAAGCCACCCGGATAAAGAATGTCACAAAACAGCATTCGAGTGGCGTGCAGGTTGTTAGTGCTTCTCTCCGGTCTCAGAAATATCACCGTGCATTTCAAGACCAGTTATTACATATTCATCTCTCCTAATCCTCCCCCCAAACAAAATACATTAATGTGTTCCCATTTAATAGAAACAGAACAAGCTAAAATGCTTCTAATTTTAATGAAACCTTTCAAGTCTGTATTGCAATTCTGAGAGTGAGTCACAAAGCATTTTATTGCCCTTATATTCACATCTAAGTCGTTCTCAATAAGTTTTTATTGCATGAATGGAAAAAAATATTAATATAGTTTAGTATACTAAGGGACAGCTCCAAATTCCCAGGTTTGCTTTGCCAAGCAGATAACATCAGGCTGAGATCCTCTGAGGAGTGTGTTTTCATTCATATTCCTGGGAACCTTTCCTTTTTATCATGCTAATGCATTAATTTTTGCTACTATCCTAAAGCAAAATGAGGGAAAAAGGAAAATGCAGATAGTATTTGAAAACCAAACTGAAAACAATAAAAGTAAAAATCCTCTCCAAAAAGATGAAGTGAGGGAATGAACCTGTTTTGCTGTAGATTGCCTTACACCAGCTACGCTATGGGGCAAATTGGAAAGGTTAAAAATTTGTCCGAGTGATTGGTTTATCCTTTTCAGTGCCATTATTATAGAGTTCGCAAACTAAACGTGGCGGGAACACAGGCCTTTGGGGATAGATTTCCGGTCCTGTGACTTGCCAGTAAGGGGGGGGGTGGTATTCGCACAGACCCAGGAGGACGCTTATCCTGATTTCAATTCCTCTTTGCCACAAGCCCAGGGGGAAGAGGGAACAAAGTACTCCAGTTTTCCCTCCCTTCAAATAATCTTTTCAGAGTTAATCCTTTTTTCAATTCCGTAGCTGTTATCGGACCTACATCTTCACATGGCTGAACTTTGCTTCCTTCAGCTTGTTCTGTTGACTTTTTCCTTCTGTCTTGGAATGTTCTGGCTTAGGAGAGAGGGAGAAGTGTGTCTTCACATGTAATAAATCACTTATCTTGAGCTCAACATTTGTATTGAAATGATCCTCCACTCACGTCCTTTGAAGAGTAAGGCATGAGTTAGTAGATACACATTTGTAAGAAATGTAGAACATTAAAATCTCTTTCTTGTGGGAAACAGGGTATATGGAGGGAGGGAGTAGTGGTGTGCTGATAAATGTTTCACAGCCCACCCTCTGGCAGACCAAAGCCCTGGATTGTTGTGTCTGCAGATTTCTGTAGTGCAGATGTTCCACCACGGCCGATTTCAAACTACTGCCATGATGTCAGTGAGCACAAATCTAGGAAGATACGCACAGTCAGCTCTCACCACTGGATACTGGCAAATAAAGCCACAGCCCAACCCTTCATTGTGCATCATCTTCCTATCCAGGGATATTTACAAATTAATGACAGGTGGAAATAGTAACTGGCTTGGATTTTTTAAATCTATTAACCTTTAAATATTTTATAGGTAAAACTCTTAAGTACTAAGGAGGTCATAAAAAATACAAATACATCAAAGAATTCAATAACATTCTATTTTTGGATCAAAACTTCTCTCTCCAGCTTTCTCATTCCTTGCTCTCACATAGCTCATCTTTTATGCCTCCACTTTCTGCAGATTCTTTTCTTTCACTTCTAAAATTAGGTCTCTCCCAGTTTCATGTCCTTTCCCCATACAGGTTAAAAGCCACGGTCCGTTGCTTCAGCTAATACCTGCCAGAACCCACTGTACCATTCTCCCTTCCTTCCTTACCTGCTCTTTAAAATTGCAGTCCAGGATCAGTCCAGTCATAGGATTTCTCTCCTCCCACCCTGCACAGCCAAACACAGATGGAGAAAGTCCCAGCCCCAGGCAGGTGATGTTCTCCAGAATGATCGTTTGCAACATCAGCCTGATCGTCACACGCATCTGTAAACTTCTGCTGGACTGTCTCCCATTGCCTGCATAGGACATTTCAAATATCTATCCCTTTCCTAAGCCTGAAACCCCATCCTTTTCTTTTTCTTGCCAAATGCCAGTGTTTCCAAATTCTCGCCTCTCATTTCTCACCCATTCAGTCTGAGAATATATCCATCATTCTGCTTGTTCTCATTCCTTTTCTGCTCTCCTCCTCTGAAAGTGAAATTTCTGTATCAGTGTTTTGGTACTTGTTTCAGTGATCTGTGTCTGGTCGACATGCGACCCCCCGAATGAGTGGATTTATTTTTTTTTTTAAGATTTTATTTATTTATTTGACAGACAGAAATCACAAGTAGGCAGAGAGGCAGGCACAGAGAGAGGGAGAGGCAGGCTCCCCGCCGAGCAGAGAGCCCGATTCGGGGCTCGATCCCAGGACCCTGGGATCATGACCGAGCCGAAGGCAGAAGCTTTAACTCACTGAGCCACCCAGGTGCCCTGAATGAGTGGATTTAAAACCATTTTTTTGTTCTCTCTCATGGGTCTGTGGGTTGATTGGGCTCAGCCGGGCATTTCTCACTGGGCTCTCTCATGCGACTCAAGTCAGATGTTGGCTGGAGCCACAGTCATCTGAGGTCGTGATGAGCAGGCTACCCAAGATGGCACACTTAGGTGGCTGGCCATTGATGTGGGCTGTTGGCTGGGAGTTCAGCTGGAGTGTGACCAGAGCACCTCCACACAGCCCCTCCATGAGGTGTGGCTACTAAGAGCCCAACGCTGGGTTCTGAGAGACAACATGCCAAGAGCAAATATCCCAACCGATGAACGGTTGAAGCTACTAAAGTAGCATAAAGTTGAGAGGTTGTGCCCAGAAATAACACAATGTTCTGTCTACTTGCATTCCATTAGTCAAAGCAGTCACAGAGCCTACCTAGATGCGAGTGGAGAAATAAACTCTACCTCCTGATGAAGGAGTAGCAAGGTCACTCTGCAGGACGTATGGGATGGGAGGTATTATTCCAACCACCTTTGGGACCTACAATCTGCCAGTACTGAAAATCTCCTTGTTTTCATCCACTTTCTTCCTACTTGCTCCACTCCTGACTTAGCCCAGAAGCAAGCTCTTATCTCTGTGTTGCTAAAAAAAAAAAAAAAAAAAAAGTGTAGAGGACAATGAATTCATTACTTGTATACACATTTCTCTGTGTATTATACTTCAATAAAAAGTTTAGGGGCGCCTACGTGGCACAGTTGGTTAAGTGTCTAATTCTTGGTTTTGGCCCAGTGATCTCAGGGTCGTGAGATCAAGCCCCTCATCAGGCTCCCTGCTCAGTGTGGAGTCTGCTTGGGTTTCTCTCTGCCCGTTACCCCCAATTTTGCACGCTCTCCCTCCTGAAAAATAAATAAATAAATATTTTTTAAACAATTTAAACGTAGTAGAAAAGGGGAAGAAACAAACCTGTGGACCTTCATAATATGCATTTTTGGTACTAACTTCAGTGATACGTATTACCTCAGGCTTAACGTCTCTCTTCCTAGACTAGAGAACTAATTAGTGTTTACCACCATATAAAAGTCAGAATGTTATAATAACACATGCTAACCTCAGGATAAGTAAAACTACTACAAATATTTCTACTTCTATATATCTGTCGCCCATCTATCATCTACCTGTCTTTCTATTTATCTAGGAAAGCAAAAAATTTCAATTTTTTCATGCCTTACATTCTTCAATAGTAAAATGAGGTAATAAACTGGCCTCCTAACTCAGATTTGGAGGGATCCAATGCGGATCCAATGTGGAGGGTGCGGAAGAGGTTTTGAGGTCTATGGAGAGAGTATGTTCATGTAAATATTACATATTTGATTTCTGTTATTGTTCCAACGAAGTTAGGTAAAATAACATCCCTTCCAAGTTGAAATAAAGATGGTCCTGCGTAAACATTTTAGGATAGAATTTCTCTCTGTCCGAGCCAGCAGGACAAAACGTTTCCTAAGCTCTGGATGTAGGGAGAAACATGAACTAGGCAGTGTTCGCATCGTCTGTCTTTCCTCCTGTGCTGTGTCCGCTTTTTCTGTGGCCTCCTTCACAGTGCAAGCTTTCCCTCTGCCTCATTCCATAATGGATCTCTGAAAAAATTAACAATTAGTCTTGAGATCCTTTTACCTGGACACGTCAATGTATTAGTACCGCGTATAGGCGTTTAAATCTTCTCTCTAATTAAATAGTAGTTTTGGTTTTCTTTCCATGCAAAAGCAATTTGGGCATCAGGGCACAAGGGATAAAGGTCCTCAGGAAAGGTCCCCCCTAACAGGAACACCACTGAGGCTCTGCATGTCACTCCATACTTCAGTGATTTCCAAAATACCAGTAAATCACCCAGAAGCTTTAAGAACTCCATCCCTGAACCAGTCCTATGTCAACAGCCAGGTCTTCTGATGCTGTGTAAAGCCATTTTGACACTGAGTACATATATGAGCTAAGAGCAAAACTCAGAAGCAGAAGTTTCCAAATCAGCCAAAATCCCTTCTACAAATTCTTGGCTTTCTTCTTGTGTCCATTTTTAAAACCTGGCCTTCAACCCATGTGGTCCTTAGCCCATCCTCTACCCCACAGTCCCCAACCAGGCATCCGCAGACACCCGCCATGTCCCAGGCAGAACCAGAGCATGACGGCAGCCCTCGCAGGGGGAAAGTCTTCTCCGAACAGTGAAAAGTGATTTACTGCCTCTTTTTTGTTAATATATCTCAGTTGCCTCCAGCCTTGTTATTTTTCTCTAGACATTACTGGACTTGAGAACGCAGTGGCCCGGAGTAGACAACAGGCAGAACACACTCTACCCCACCCCCATCTTGCGCAGAAGAGCTACTCCCTTGCTATTGCGCCATAAATAATTTAACAATCTCTTCCAGGCAACACAGTCAAGATGCAGATTTAATTTATTCCCTGGGAGGACTAAAGGTGGCTCTATAGACCTGGTTCACAGTCAAGCTGAGTTGGGGACACTAGTTCTTCTCAAAATGTGTCAGACTTACAGAGCGCATGCCCTCAGGTCTAGCACCGCGCACCATTGCCAGGAATGGTTGGAGATTTTTCGTTTTGTTTTTCCCCGGAGTGCTCGCCATCCAGGAAAGAAACTTGACTCCTCCTGGGAAAGAGAGATGGTACTGATGTAACCGTGTGGCATTCTCTGTGTCTGTAAGTTCACGGAAAAATGGAGGCAGTGATTCGCATCTTGACCGGTGATTATTTCATCTTTTTTCCATCTCGTTACTTTCTTTAGAAGGCTCTTTTCTTAAAGGCACCCCAGTGACCTGATGTCTGGAGTTGTTGTCTGAGGTAACACAACCTGGAAAGGGCACCTCGTAGGAGCTACAGCCCCTTTGCTCTTGTCAGTCATGGTCTTAGCAGGAAAAGAAAGAAAGGAAGAAAAAAATTCTCATTCACAGGGTTCCGAAGTCTTGTAATGAAGGACTGCTGGGTATACAGCCTGCAGGGGGTGTGGAGGAGCCCAGAGATGGTACCAGAAACAGGACCCAGGAGCAAGGAGAGGGCATAGTTTTTCCAAAGTGGCAAACATAAGGAACAGCAGGGCAGAATTGCCCCCATCTCTCTCTCTCTCCTTCTGCCCGTCTCCAGCTGCTCTTCTTGGCCCAACCCAAGAGGACCCAGCTGGCGAGGGCTGGGAGATGCAGTCTTGGGGCTCAGGCTCCCAGGGCCCAGAGGGATGGTTGGGATTGGGAGTGGGGGCAGATCACAGGGGGCTACCCAAAGCATAATGGATACAGAGCGAAACACTTAGGCATACATAGGTCACCCGTAACTACAAAATTGAATCATTGCTTTCCGCATGTCACCTTCCATTGATGTTTTACAAAAACATATTTTGCATTTCAAAAAAGCATCTATTTGAAAGATCTTCTGGTGTGCCTTTTAGTTCCTCATATCTAGAAAATGCTTCAGTGTTTTTCATGTGAAGTGTTTTCCTCTGAAAAGCACTCCTCCCACCCTGTCTCCCTCCTTCACCTTCTGCTGTGAGGGCATTTTCAAACTATGCAGAGTATGGCTGGGTTGTTGTGTTTTTTTTTTCAACAAGTACTTAATAATGCTCAAACTTTGTTTTCAAGTCTGGGTTGCTATGATTGTATTCCTAAGGAAGTTTTGGAAAGCCTTGTATAACTCAGAGGCCTGACCTGTCCCTCTGAACTCTGAGGTGATTTGAGGAAGCGACATAAATTCTCAGTTGTTTAAATGACTTTAAGACACAGAGAGAAGACTCGGTGCAGAAGTTCAAAGTAGCGGCGTTCTGCCAACACTTGACAAAATTTTGAGTGAAAAGTTCCCAAAGAATGGAAAAAGAACCCAAATAACATGTCATCTGATTCACTTCGCACAGCTGCCAACTATCTCCAAACATGGATGGTTTTCACAGAGAGCTCGGAGGAACAAGATGAGGGTTCCTTCTGATCCATCTAGACTGCTGACAAAGTCCAAAGCCATACCGACTCTACTGTAAACATGTGAAGTAAGCCCACAGAAACAGCAACAGAAAATTGTAAAACGTCTTCTGTCGGCTAGTGAGCTTTTAGTGTTTTGGGCCCCACCAGGAAAGGAAAGAGGAGAATGTTGTATTTTTGGTGAAACCTCTTGCCATGGAGGACCTATAACATGAAATTACGTTATTTCTGAAGTCGTGTTTGCGCTTTGTATGATACACAAGATTTGGGGGGAGAACACGCTTGGTTATAGGGTTCTGAGGTCCCACTTCATAGGGTGCTTTTTCCAGTAGTTTCTGGGTGACCCTTCTTGGCACTTAAACACAAACTTAAACCACTCAAGTTTCTCCCTCACTTCCTTGAGTCAGCGCTCCTAACTTGGTGCATATTTGGGTAAATGTATACACATCCTCTCATTGGCTTATGTACACACATATATTGTACCAAGCTGGCCAATGTAATATTTATGTTTGTACTTTGAGCTGCCTAAGATTTTGTCATAAAATCTAAGGCTGCTGTAGGGGAGAGAGAGCACATAAAACTTTCATGGCTAGTATAAAAAATACAAAATGTTATCATTAATATTTAATAAAATTTGCAGCAGTCAATGAGCAAAATCAATGTTTTTTAATTAAGTTATTCATTTGTAATATGAGCCGTACCTTGTGTGTTAGCGTGGCATTTAGTGGGTTGAACTTAAAATAAATAAATAAACCTAATTTTAGCCCTTGGGGTAATGGCATTAGTAATAAAACTATTAATTGGCTGCCTTTTCTTTGGTAAGCAAACAGTGTTTCTCCAGTGACAGCATCTCGTATTCAAAGGTGTTTTATGATTCTCGAGCTGGCTGGTGTCCAAGATGTTTAGTAAGATGAATTGCAGTTCAGACTGTTTATAACAGGGACCCTCGTGCTCCCAGCGTATTATATGTCTCACTAGGTCTCTTCTAATAAGAATCCAGGAGGCTGGGGGCTGGAAGTTTATACAGCACGCGTTGGGTTTTTCACCAAGGTTTAGAGTTGTCGTCATACGTTAAAGAAATTAGGGGTAAGCCATCAGCTGTTAACCATCACCTGCACCTCCACCTCCCTCTGGAATTCATCTTTCCCCCTGTGGTCTTGTCTGCTTCTCCTTCTCCTGAGTCGTAATGGCTGATTTGCAGAACCTCGCTCCTCGTCCAGCCGCCGTTCTGAGGGTGGGGAGGAAAGGGTTTGCTAGAAGCAAAGCTGGGCTGTGAGATGCGTTCTTAAAGGATGTGAGAGTGTTCCTTACGGCCACTTAAAATTCAGGATTGATTGGCACGGTGTTAAGCTAGCCTCTGTATATTCCCTAAACCTAGCTGCTCTGTTCACCATATGCTTTACCCGGACTGAACATGAAGAGGACGCTTCACCTGTGCTATACAGTGGTGCCCGTAGCATACAGACCGTATGTTGAACCATAAGTTGAACACTATAAGCAGAGCTCTAGGGGTTTCTTACACAAGCTTTTGAAGTTTTCAAGAGAAAAGGGCACCCCCCCCATCAACCGTAATCATTAAAGAAATGCAAATTATTGGTGTGATTTCTAAATGCAAAAAAACTTAAGCACATTTTATTACATAGAACTATTGGTTGAATTTACCTATGGGGACATCATGAAACCGTTGAAGGCCTAATGCAAACAAAATGTCCTGAAATGAATAAAAACTAGTATGTATTGGTAAGGTGTGGTGAAGAAAAATGGGATTAACTCGGTGACTTCTACAGAATAAGCAAAGGCAGACATGCATCTGGAGACATGTTCCAGACTCATTGATATAAAATTGAAAGTCGGGTGTGGGGTGGTGTTAAACAGAGTTAGCAGGGTAGCCACACACAAAAAAAGTAAATTTTAAGAATCTCAAGAAATAAATATCAGATTTAACCTGTATTTAATTAGAATAGTTCAAAGATGATTTCTGTGAATGCAGACCCTTTGGGGGTTAGGAGAGGGTGGGAAGAAAGCATACTACCTTCTATTATGCGTGGCTTTTCTAGCATATTGAAATGGGTCAACCTTACTGCCAGTCCTTTACAGTGGTTCCTTTCTTCATCTCTTCAATATTGAATTCAGTTTAAAATAAAACGCAATATTCTAGCTAAATATTTCAATTCCCACCAGAAGTATAATTCAATTAAGCTCCAAATATTTTTTTAAAATACAAAATAAAATCATCCTCTCTACATACGCCATTTCTGCTCTGTTCCGAAAGGATAAAAAACTGCATTTGTGTAGTTTTGGTTCATCTATCACTTTGTACATTTTTATGGATTTTTATGTGTAATCACATTTTCAGAGGGGATTTTTATGTGGTCTGCTCCATTTCTGCAGAGTTATTATCTTTCAGCTTTAAAATTATAAAAATTGATACACAATCTTTGGTTTCTCTCTCTTTGGGAAAGTGATAGGTAGCCATTCATCACTCACTGTGACAAGCTAAACTTGCTTTGTTTGCTGGAGTGAAAGATGACTTTTACTCTTGTTTCCGTTACTTCCCCCTTCTTACTAACAATGGCGGTGGCAGTCATGGTGGCTTTGATATGTGCGTGTTGGAGGGGGAGGCTGGGGATAGGCACCTTCTTTCTAAGCTTCAGAGAGAATCTGCCAATAGCTCAATAAAATATGTTATTTAAAAAGGAATTTATAAAAGAATTTAGACTTCCATCTGCCTGTCCTGGTGAGACCACTCTCCATACATTGCTTTCCCCTGTCTCTCTCTCCCAATTTGTTCTTTACAAGATGACTGCTCTATCAGACATAAAATGCTGCCTTTTTCACTTAACTATGCAACAGCCGCTCTCTGTACTTTGAGGGCAGATTTAATGGTGCATTTATATTCCATTCAGACTTGAACACAGCAAGAGAAAACTTACCCACCGGGATCATAAGTACTGGTGGCATTTGTGGGATCTGAAAGCTTTGCACATGGTACTGTATTTACCTGAGCCATTCCAGGGTGTTATCATTAAAACACAATCGTGCTTTACAGGTGTCAGCTGAGCATAGGTGAGGTTTAGAACCATTTTTATGCCTCTTCCCCATGGTTTATGTCGAGGCTCATTTTAATCTCTGGGTTGGCGGAAAGGGCCCTATAAAAAAAAAGCCTCACACACATCAGAGTGTCTTAGAAGTGAACCAAATGTCAGTTTCCATTTGAATACCGACTGGAGAAATGCCTTCTTCTGTAATATGGTAGGGGAAATGCTAAGTGGTTAAGAAGCAGGGTGATGATTTGGAGGAAGCTGTCCCAATGGGCTGGTCTGCTGAGATTTCATTTAACCCTTCAGTTAAATGTAATTGGAGACAGAGTCCCCAGCTTCTTCCCCAAAGAGGCCCGCCACTGACAAGAAAGTCACAGTATGTCCCCTCTCTGACTCTCCTCTCAGAAAGTGGGGACTCACACTCATGGACAAGTATGTCTTACCACAAATGAGATGTGGCCAAATGGCTGCATTTTATAAAGCCAGTCAGTTTTTAGGGTTTTTGTGTGTTTGTTTGTTTGCTTTTAGTTATTCATTTGTCAGAGAGAGAGAGAGCACAAGAAGGGGGAGCAGCAGGGAGAGGGAGGAGTAGGCTCCCCATTGAGGGGGGCACCCCACACGGGGCTGGATCCCAGGACCCTGAGATCATGACCTGAACTAAAGGCAGATGCTTAATCTGGCTGAGCCACCCAGGCGTCCCCCAAGCCAGTCACTTTTAATGCAGTTTGTCCACTTCGATTTTCTGATGGCTACAAGAAAACTTGTAAAATATGGACATGGCTCTTTACTGGCCACAGCCTTCCCTCCATAAACCAGGATTCCTGCTCCATGGAATGCTCCCCCACTTAAAGGATTGATTCTCCTAGGTTTTCCTCTGCTTTCTTCCTCCTGCTAAAATCTGCTGCTGGGAAAGAATCATCATCAAACCTTCCTTCATCTGAAGGTGAAATTTCAGAGAGAAATTCAGACCTGCTTTTCTTAAACATAGCAGTGTTGAGTCAGTGTTGGTACTGAACGTGTATGTTTACATGTTTGGAGATCAAGCCTCCCTTGAAATTCCTAAACTTGCATTCCCTCAGCTGAATGGCAGCTGGAAAGTGCATTTACACTACTTTTTATGATGAGGAGCTTTACGTTGCTTTTGGAAGAGTCCTAATCCACTGTACGTCTAAAAACTCCCAGCTATGGCTCCATGTTGGTGAGCAA
>ML100075.1:9208-24701 GCA_003697995.1 Taxidea taxus jeffersonii
GGAGAGTGGGCAGGGGACGAACAACAAGAAGCCTTGGGAGCCGTCGGGGGAGAGGGTTCTATTTCCTGTGTGATTCTAAGTGCAATAGAACACCACTGGATGGTGTTAACCAAGGTGATTAAACCATATGATCTGGTTTCTTCCTTTAAAACTCACTCAGTTTTGTGGAAAATGGATTACATGGGAGCAGGAATCTAAGTGGGAAACCAGTTTCAGAAGAATGGACAGGCAACAGTGGGAAAGGGAGGTGCAGCACCGGTACGAAGAGGTAGCTGGCACAGCACACACTTTGGTGGAAGAGAAAGGAATCAGGGATGACTCCCAGATTAGTGAATAAGCCCAATGTCTGGAACATAATAATAAGCATTCAATAAATGATCGTTGAACAGTTGGATAAGTGACTATAAAACAACTCAACACCAACATGCCCAGTGCAAGCAAAGTACTTTGGGCCATCAAGAAAGATTTCAATGTGGATTCTTATTGTCTAGGAAGTGTGATTTGAAATTTGACTCAAAGGTGAGGAGCCCTGGGATAGAGAAAAAAACACTGGAGGAAATTCTAGACCAGAACATCAAAACAAACAAACAAACAAACAAACAAACAAAAAACCAGTATGTTCTCTTTTTTGGAGGAGGGTGTTTCTTTCTTTAGCTCCAGGATTTCTTAAGGGATGGGAGGTCCAGGAAAGTACAAAGACAGCTGTGTTGGCAAATCAGAAGATAAAGATGCAGTTGGTTGGATGTGAAAACAGAAGAATATGAAGCCTCTTGAAAACAAGGCAGTAGTTTGGATTCAAAAAGCAATAGAGATCCATCATGCGTTATTGTCTAGGAAAGTGCCATGCTGGCAGCAGGTGACTTGTATCTTGAATTTAGATGGCCTGGGGCTAGAAGTCAGTGACACAATACCAAGAGACAGCAGATCAGATAGAATTAGAGTAACCTAAGCAATGGGTCCACCAAACTATCCTCTCTGGAAAACAAAAACAAGAACAAAAACAAACAAAAAACCATAATGTTCCAAGCCTGGGCTCCAACTCAGAAGAGAAACAGACAGATAGAACCAGAGGTCCTCGGAATCTGCTGGGGGGGACAAGGCAGGAGAAAAGGTGGGAAGTGGTCACTTGAAAGAAAGTAAGTCATCCCTGAGCAAATAAAGCAGCACTCACTAAAGCTTGAAGAGGACACAGGAGTTTTTAGCTGCAGGTAGCTGGGTGCCCTGGGCCAATTTCCATATTTTCCTTCTCCTTCAGATTCCAAATCTAAGTAGAATTCTTGGTCTTCCCCAGGACATTTACAACTGCCATGAGTGGGCCATATATATGGAGAACATCCTCCTTTGGACATTCAAAGACCAGCCATGACCAAAACCCAGCCTCCCAGCCCTTGCAAAGTGTGTAGAGATAATTCAGCAGAAAGAAGAAGAGGGAGAAGTGAGATTTTTTTTTTTCTTTTCATGTTCAAGATGCTGCTGGAACATGGCTTTTCCCATGATACATCTATCACAAATCTAAGAATTTGAGGACCTCATCTCATATACCAGTAGTTCAGAACTACACTTGGTCACTTGGAAGTGGAGACAGCAAAGGGTGATGGACTATGGAGTCAAGCCTCCTGAATAGAAAGGAAATGACAGAATGAAAGAGAATGGCGGCAGCAGCAGCCCATGACGGAAACTTGTCGTCTTACAGCCTGGAAGTTGTCTGGCTTTTCCAACCCAGGAGTCAGGAGACTTAGGTGCAACATCCAGTTAGGCAGGAATACAAAGCCAGATTCCACTAAAGAGGCTGCAGTGGCTCTAAATGATAACCATCTGCTCAGGGGTCCAGGGGAGCCTAGTTGGTTAGAAATTATTCATGGTCAGGCCTCACTAGGCCTCCTAGATGATCATGCAACAGTCTTCCCTGTGGTTCAGCACAGATGGCTGCCTCCACTCCCCTATTGGTTTCTGAAGCCCAGCAACTAGTATCAAGGATGCAGTTTACTGACACAGAACCAGGGACTGGGCATGTTCCTTCCCACCTCAGGTTCCTGGCCTGTACTGCCTGTACTGTAAGAATGCCACATGTGTGTGCTAGCACTCCTCAATCATGAAACATAGATTTCTTTTTTTAAAAAATATTTTATTTATTTATTTGAGAGAGAGAGAGAGAGGATGAGCAGGGGAGTGGCAGAGGGAGAAGCAGACTCCCTGCTGAACATGGAGCCTGATACAGAGCTCCATCCCAGGACCCTGAGATGATGACTTGAGCTGAAAGCAGTCCCTTAATTTACTGAACCATGCAAGTGACCCTCAACAGACATTTCTTGAGCATCTAATACATGTCACAAGTGCTGCTAAGACTTGGTACAGAAGATGAATATGGCAGTATTCCTTACCTCCAGGGGAAGACAGCTGGGAACACAGATCACAATCTGTAGAATACTGCAGCATTGTTACAAAGAGAGAAGCCCAATTCAGGTTGTAATAGCTAGAGAAATTTTATCAAAGACAATATATTTGTGTTGTCTCTCATAGGAAAGGAAGGATTTTCCCCAAACAAAAAAGAGTGAAAAAGAAACTCCCAGAAGAAGGACAAGAATGTAAAATGTACAACGTCTTGAAGGAGTCTAGGGGGAGGTCCAGGGATAACAAGAAGTTCCCTTTGGCCTGCAGCAATGACAGGGAAAATGAAAGTGCCTCCGTTAGCTGTGGGCAGATTATGAAAGGCCTTTGCTAAAGTGTCTGGATTCCTAAGCAAGGTAGAAACATAATCAACAGTGCATCAGAAACAAACAGATGCTGACATCTGGTCCAAGGACTTAGGAGTGCCTAATTGTTCCCAGCAGATCACATCCTCCCCACGACAATTTCAAAGGCACTTGCACACAAACGACATGATTATTCGTTGTGCAAGTCCTGTATTATCTCAATTCAGGACTCATCAGGAGAAGTTTCACTGGAACTTGTGGCTTAGGTTCAAAGACCTATGTAGGACCTTCTGTTCTCTCTGGACCAAACACATGGGTATGTCTGTGAGCACAGAGTAGGAAAGAAAAGGGAATTATGTGACCAGGCCCTGCCTCAATCCTTAATCCTGGGGTTTGTGCCCAAAATACTGTGGCTGGATCGCCCTCTGGAGGCCAGAGGCAGAAGAGCAGCAAATCTGAGTGCAGAGGACTTCAGTGTGGTGACAGGAAATTAAATATTACCTGAGTGCCACATAAAAAGTGACATTCTGCCCCCAGTTTTCCTTGTGATCTGTCACTGTGATCTCTGGAAGAATCCTAGATGTAAACAAGGCTCTGTCTACAGCACAGGAGCCTTCCTTCCATACCCCAAATGTGAACTAACCCAACCACAAGTCTTCCAGGTGTTTCACTGTTCCAAATTTCCAAGGGATGTATAAAAGATACACATCAATATCACTGCACTACACCCCAGAACCCAACCTCACTTCACAATACAGAAGATATAAGCAAAGCATTTGCATTTCCCCAAAAAAAGCTAATTCCAACATTGTTGTCGGTCTGAAATACAACAGAGTTGTAAATATCTACCAAAGGAGAGAAAAGAGAATCCTAAATTAATTTGGGAGAAACTCGCCATTGAGCTGACTTGGTCACCATATGCAAATCTTAGAGAAACTCAAAGCTTTAATGAATCTGCTCAGATCTGAGACAGGTGGCAGTGGAATCCATCCAGGGTAGTGACCTTTAGGCTCAGTAATGTGACCCACTAGTACCCAGGAAGTGAAGAGTAGGGTGGGAAGGGACTAAGCAAGTGGACCCTGGCTTATTAGATCAGCAATTCTCCAGAGCATCTCCAAAGGCCAAATGAGAACACTTTCCTCAAACTTTCTATTCCAAGGACATTGAGCTTCACTTCCCCAGTTGCAGCCCAAGTATCTTCTTCTATTACCAGGTTTCCTCCTGCAACAAAGGCTTGACTTCCTCAAATAATAATATGACAGATCAATTACCTCTACTCATGACATCTTCCCTCGTGCTTCCAGCTGTAAATTACCTTTTTTCTCACTTAGAACTCCCCTGGCCCTTATCTTTGCCTTTCTTGCAATTCTGTGGATGTGTAGCCTCTCTTTTCTATTGAAAGATTATAAACTCCTTGAGGACAGAACTAGGAACAATTGAAACTGGAATTGTTTTCCCCTTCTGTATATGAGAAAGAGAGACTCCATAAAGTTTTCCCTTGGAGTTCACTATTATTTCACAGGTCCCACTACTCTCAAGGTGACCCCAGGTAATCTTGAGGGTCAGACACATGTGGCAGAGGTGGTCATACACATGCATAGCAGGAAGTGGCTTGGGTGGTGTGCTTTGGGGAATGCAAGGAATTTCCCAATTTTATCCCCAAACGTCCTACCTCCAATACCTGAAATTCCACCAATTAGTAATACATTCCTTTCAGTCTTTGAGGTTTTCCTCTTTTGCAGCCCCTTCTTGAATAAACCCTAAATAACTCATAGAAGGAAAACATCATAAGCTCTACCCATGCAACAACTTAGCAAGGGATTCACTGGCTATGAGATGTAAACATAGCTGACAGGAGTGTGTGGCTGTGTGAGTGCTTCAAGGGCCAGGCATTACAGCAGGGATCTGAGAGTATGAAAATCTATGAGGGAAAGGCTTGTTTGTTTTATTTAATTCTGTAACCCCAGCACTTTTTATGGTGCCGGAACATAGAAGGTGCTCGGTGAATGTTGTTGAAAATAATAGATGAATGAGTAAGAATGATGGGGAGAAGTCCAGAAGACAGGAATTCTCCAGGGGAAAGTCAGAAGTCCAGAAAACAATTACCTGGGGGAAAGGATTGATTCCTTATTCTTCTTATATGGCTTCATAGTAGCTCAGACAGCGTAAGAAGTGCTCAAGAAACTCACTGCAAGGGATGTATCTTGCTCTCTACAGTCTGGCATTGCACAGGACTAGCTGGCCCTGCCTGTCAAAACTCGCCACCAGGGGGCAATGCAGACTGACTAGCAAGGTTTTCTCCTTTAAACTCCTGATGGCTGGCAGCTGGAAGCCCCCAAATGTTATTTGGGACCACCAAATACAGGATCCCCCTCCCTGCACACTCATTAATATCAAAATGTCATCTAAGCAGCTTTGTTTCTCAGACCTGTAACAAGAGACAATAGTTAAAAGTCATACTGAGGGACACCTGAGTGGCTCAGTCCCTTGAGCATATGCCTTTGCCTCAAGTCATGATCCCAGGGTCCTGGGGTCAAGTCCTGCAATGGGCTCCCTGCTCATCTGGAAACCTGTTTCTCCATCTGCCTGCCACTCTCCTGCTTGTGCTCTCTGAAATAAATAAATAAATAAAGTAAGTAAGTAAGTAAGTAAGTCATACTGAAATCCACTCAATCAATAAAAATAGTGGCCTAGGGGCACCTGGGTGGCTCAGTGGGCTAAAGCCTCTGCCTTCAACTCAGGTCGTGATCCCAGGGTCCTGGGATCGAGCCCCGCATCAGGCTCTCTGCTCAGCAGGGAACCTGTTTCCTTCTCTCTCTCTCTCTGCCTGCATCTCTGCCTACTTGTGATCTCTGTCTGTCAAATAAATAAATAAAATCTTAAAAAAAAAATAGTGGCCTATATTGGGGGACAGGAAAAAGAAAGCTGGTACTAAGCTCACTGTAAGGAACATATATTTTTCTAAACAACACTAAGGTATTATCCTTATGGAGCCTAAAGCATCCCACAGATGATTCATATTTAATTGATAATTAATATGCAGGGAGTACCACGTGATATCTATGAAAAGCATACAGAAACTTTCTCAGGATTGATGTCAAACACTAAACTGTTATCTAACATTTGGAATAAAACTGGGTCGGATCTTAGATAATAGTCTGACCCTTTCGTTATTAAATGGTAAAAAGGGATTGAAATTAGGAAAGAGACATGCCCAAGTCAAAGAAAGAAGCAAAAAAGAAATATTTATTAACTTAGATATTGTATCCCATTGAACATATATAGTACTATACTTATTCAACCTCTACCAAACCAACACTCATTTTCTCAAATGAAAAGACAGGCAATGAAAAGGATTACAACACTATGCTATTTTACTCACTCTTTCATTCATTTATTGAGCTCTTCCTTGGGCCAGGAACTATGTAAGCAATAAAGATAAAATGAGAATATAAGACCTAAGTTGAGAGGGACAGAAAGGCACAGAGATTGTCACAACTGAGTGTAGAGACAGTTTAGCCTTAGTTCATCTTTTAAACCAAGGCTACATTTTACTGCCTTCTACTATGTAGTTAACACAACCTTTCCCAGGGAAGGGTCTGTCATGTCCTCTTTGTATCTCCAATATTTAGACTAGTACTTTGTTGCCCTCTATAAATGAATGAGCCAAATGGATGGAGATATGGATGGATGGATGGATGGATGGATGGCCAGCAGATGAACAAATAAATTGATTCTAAAGACCATGAGTCAAAAAGGGGGAAGAAATGAAGGAATGTTCAGTGAGATAGTAAGTAGGCCTTATTCATAACTATATTCTTATTATCTGCACAGATGTTTGATATCTTAGTGTGTTTTAAACTGCTTTATAACAAAGAACTTTCCTTGTATGTTTTCTATCACCCACAATGTTAGGTATCCTCAGTAAAATTTGTGAAATCAAACAGTATTTTTCCATGTTTGACTTCATTCTCTTTCCTGATCTTTTAACAACTTTGAACAAGAGAGTGGGTAGGTTCTTCCACCTTTCATGAAACGGGGAAGACAAAGCCACAGAAAAGTGAAATGTACAGGGGTCTAAATACTGAGTCTTAAAAACCCAGCTTCTGGAGCAAATCCGTGAGAGCGCAATAAGCCTTTAGAAGAAGCATCCCAGAGATCTCAGCCTTGAGGACTGAGGAGAACCTCCCACCTGTGTCTGGATGAAAGCTCCAAGTCTGAGTCTCTATGAGCTAAAAGTGTTCACAGGCATCCACACATGTGAGAAGCTAGTCACCCACTGCCAAAGAGAGAGAAGTAGGAGTGGGGCTGGCTACTCTACAAGAGAGGGAGTAGGAACCCAGAGAGGGGCCTTCGTGGAGTGGCAAGTATAACCCTCCACAGCTAGCCCAGAAAGCTCAGAGCTTGTCCTCATCACACCCTTCTAGCCCAGCAGAGATAAGGGTAGATGTCACCTTGAGGGGTCGAGATCCAGTTAGATGCAGAGAGACAAAGAGAGAATAACCATAAAACAACCTCTTCCACACATACAAATGGGCAGCAAACACATGAAAAAAAAATATTCAACATCACTTGGCATCTGGGAAATCCAAATCAAAATCACAATGAGATACCACTTCACACCAGTCAGAATAGCTAAAATTAACAACTCAGGAAACAACAGATGTTGGTGAGGATGCAGACAAAGGGGAACCCTCTTATACTGTTGGGTATGCAAGCTGGTGCAGCCACTCTGGAATAACAGTATGGAGTTTCCTCAAAAAGTTAAAAATGAGCTACTCTATAACCCAGCAATTGCACTGCTAGATATTTATCCAAGGGATACAAATATAGTGATTCCAAGGGGCACATGCACCCCAATGAATATGGTAGCCATGTCTACAATAGCCAAACTGTGGAAAGAGCCCAGATGCCCATCAACAGATGAATGGATAAAGAAGAGGTACACACACACACACACACACACACACACACACACACTATGGACTATTACTCAGCCTCAAAAACAATGAAATCTTGCCATTTGCAATTATGTAGGTAGAACTAAGTGAAATAAGTCAGAAAAAGACAAATGTATGATTTCACTCCTATGTGAAATTTAGGAGACAAAACAGATGAACATAGGGGAAAGGAAGGAAAAAATAAAATGAGAGGAAGACAGAGAGAGAGGCAAACCGTAAGAGACACTGAACTCTGGGAAACAAACTGAGGGTTGCTGAAGGGGAGGGGAGAGAGGGGATGGGGTATCTGGGTGATAGGCATTAAGGCGGGCACATGATAGGAATGCAGAGTGGTAGAGCCACTGTGGAAAACGGTATGCAGATTCCTCAGAAAGTGACAAATAAAGCTACATTATGACTCAGCAATTACAGTACTAGGTATTTATCCAAAGGATATATATACAGTGATTCAAAGGGGCACATGCACCCCAATGTTTATAGCAGCAATGTCCACAATACCTAAACTATGGAAAAAGCCCAGATGTGTATCAACAGATGAATGGATAAAGAAGATATCTAGATAGATAGATAATAGATATCTCAGTCATCAAAAAGAATGAAATCGTGCCATTTGCAATGATGTGGATGAAATTAGAGGGTATTACGCTAAGTGAAATAAGCTCTCTAGGAAACAAACTGAGGGTTGCTGGAGACATAGGGGAATGAGATAACTGGGAGAAGGGCATTAAGGAATGTACATGATATAATGAGCTCTGGCTGTTATGTGCAATTGGTGAATCACAAAATTCTACCTCTGAAACTAATAATATACTATATGTTAATTAATTGATTATAAATTTTTTAAAAAGTCTCCCATACCTGTATACATATCTCTTTTAAAGAGATTTTGCTCCACTTATCAGGAAATGGAGTTGATGTCTCCTTTCCTAGAATCTTAGTTTGTCCTGTGACTTGCTTTTACAACCAGAAAAGGTAGCTATAATATTGTATGACTTCCTAGTTGATGTCTCAGTAGGACTTGCAGGTTGACTCTGGTTCCCTTAGATTAGAATTCTGCCATGACCACATGACAAGGCTGAGCTAGCCTTCTTGAGAATGAGAGACCATGTGCAGAGAGAGGCCTGGATGACAGCAGGCACAGACCACCAGATATGTGGGTGAGGCCCTCTCAGACTACCCAGGCCCACCACATGTCTACAAATATATTAGTGTCCTCTGCCCAAAGGGCCAAGTCTGACACCACCTACTGGTCTTCCATTTTCTGTCAGGATCTTCTTTCAGAATGAAGCCATCCCAAATTGTTGATTTGCAGACTTGGGAGGAAATAAAATGACTGTTGCTTTAAATGTTATCAAGTTTTGGTATAAAACAAAGATTATAATATATGTATATGTGTTTTTGTGTCTATGTGAATAACTGAATGCTATATAGATACCAACATCAGAAATAATCAAGTGAATAAAGCCTTAAGATTCAGATTTTGTCTTCTGAATACATTAATAAAGAATTTGTTTGATGGAGCTGACTTTTTTCCTCTCTTTTCTTTCAGCAAGAGAAAAGAATAACCAGGATTTGGAAGAAATTTACCAATTCTTCAGAATGTCAAAGATGCGAAGGAAGGGTCCAATCCATGGGTTTTTCTTTGATTCATAGAATGCTCTACAGTGTAAGGTCAAGGAATTGAATTGGAAACCAGACAATGATGGCTTGAGGCCTGGTTTTACCACTCATTTGCTGTATTTTTTTTAATAAGTGTACTGTTTGTCAACCGTTTTTTTTTTTAAGATTTATTTATTTATTTATTTGAGAGAGAGAAAGAGAGCACTAGCAGGAGGGGCAGAGGGACAGGGAGAGAGAATCTCAAGCAGACTCCACACTGAGTGCAGAGCCCAATATAGGCCTTGATCCCATGACCATGAGATCACGACCTGAGCCCAAATCAAGAGTGAACGCTCAACCAGCTGTACCACTCAGACACCTCTCATTGACTATATTCTTGAGTATGATCAGTTTCTTCTATCTGTACCTCAGTTTCCCTACCTATAAGAGGAAGTTTCATTTCATAGCCTCTAGGCCTCTCTCATCAATAACATTCCTTGAGTTGCTGGTGAGCATGTGTTAACCCTTTTCATTCATCCCATCACATATTCCTTTGAGTTTATAAAGAGCAGTAGATATGGATGGGGAGTACATCTGTCCCTTTGGGGGTCAGAAAATAAGACTTAGAAAAGGGAGTTGAGACCCTTTAGATTATACTGTAAAGCAGCAGGGGAGTCAGAGATAGAATATACACATAGCATCTGCATTTTGAAGATTGGCTCAGACACCTGGGTTATTTTGGGTCTCAGATCCAGAGAATTGCATATAATCTGTCCAGCAAACTTAGGCTGGAACTCAAAGGACATGATGATCTTGAGTAGGCCTCAGAAATAGCTGTGGAAAAAGATGACTTTTCTTCTTGATATAGGTCTGATTGGAATGTACAAGGCTAAATCATGCCTGCTTTCTCTGCCCTGCATCTATTGCTACCATTTTTCTGATGATGGCATGACCATTCTCCACAGAAAGTCTATCTTCCTAACCACCTTACATTGACAACTTTGTTTCTTTTCCTTTTTTTTTACTTGTTTCTTTTTAAATGTGAAGAAATTAAAGTTCAGAATGGTGAGGTAAATTGCCCAATGTCACATAATTAGGAATTTCAAAGTCAGGAGATAAACCCAAATTTGTCTGATTCTAAAACTTACATTTTCTGCCACATCATTCAGTCCCTGGTACCATCTAAGAGTCTTCTACTTCCTGCCACAATCTTTTTCCAGAGCTAAGGCCAAGTGGGGGAAGGGACTCTGTCCAGAAGAGCATATACACAACACCTACACCATAGAGCTGTCCTGAAAACCGAGCCACTTATGAACAGGGCCACAGCACTTCTTGATATGGCTGTTTCAGATCCACCTTGGATAGAACCTGGACTGGATCTACTTCATCCTAAATTCTAAGCTTCTAGAAAATTGAGATATTATATAATTCCTGTGAATAAAGAAACATGAATGACTGCAGAAGCTTGGAGCCCCTGTCTGAAGCTTCATAAGATGTGGATTCAGTCCCTCCTCCCAAATAAAAAGCAGTCAGAGATTACTACTTATTAGGCACATGTGCAAGACTGTGGGCCCCAACCCAAGGGAGCTTAACCTCTGGACAAAATAAAAAGACAAATCATGTAAAGGCTGAGCTTTGTGGAACTAAACTATAGTACAACAAGAATGAGAAAATAAAGATCCTTAAGAGCTAGAGAGGAAAGAGAAGAGTTCATGGAACAAGAGAAGTTTGAGTGGAGACTTGAAGGGGAAAATTGGCTCAAAGAAGAAGGAAGAGCCCTCACAACATTGGGAACAACATGAGAAGCAGCTTGAGTGAGAGGAATGACCAGACTTAAATAAAGGACAGTGAGAAAATAAACCTGTGTGAGGCCTAAGTCATAGGGGAGGAGATGGTAAATGGCCTCATAGTGGATTGGAAAGCTAGTTGTTAGCAAAAGGGAGATTTGGTACCCATTCATCTATCTATCTCACTCTCTAGAAGACTGAAGCCATGCTCCTCTACCCACACCAACCAACAGGCAGACATAAGCATGTGTTCATGTGCATGCACACATACCCCCTACTTTGTGTTTGCTCGCATCAGAAGCCAGCCTGTGAGATTGCTGTGGATTCCTGAGGAGGGTGGGGAGGGCCAAGATAGCAGATCATTGAGGCTCTAATTACATATCTTTGAGGTGGAAATTTAGTAAAACCACAGACTTGGAACAACATAAAAGTGCATAAAACCGTCTCATCCGTTCATTATGCAAAGGAATTGCTCATTTATGGAGTTTGGATTACAGTAGAGAGCTCATAAAGCAAAACGATGGAGCTTTATGGAATCCCATAAGTACCAGCACGTTGTTCTTGTCATGAAGAGCACACCTGTTGGATTTAGCCTACTAGATGCTGTGGTAGGTCCCCCACCTACTGAGGAATGGCCCCACAGTGCCATCCACCTCCAGGAGTGATGAGAAAGAAAAAGCACCAAGAGAAGCTAGATGGAAGAAAAACCACCTATAACAATTCTGAGTTCATAAGGATAAGGTTCCACCAAAGAACTATTTATTCTGAGGAAAAAACACTGTAAGTAATGAAAATATTGTCATACTGGGGGCAAAGGACTTAGAAAAGGGAGATAAGACTTAGTCACTGCCTTAAACACTAACTGAGTCACACATTTGTGATTCATGGAATTCTCTGGAACTTGGATCCCCCACTTAAAAAAAAATCTTGACTTTTAACTCATTAGTTTTTCTACATTTTATTACCTATTTTCCTTTTAATTTACATTAAAATTTCTTTGGGGAGGGGCGCCTGGGTGGGTCAATGGGTTATGGTCTGCCTTTGGCTCAGATCATGATCCCAGAATCCTGGCATTGAGCCCCTCTTGCTCCCTGCTCAGTGGAGACCATGCTTCTCCTTCCCGCTCTGTGGTTCCCCCGTTTGTGCTCCATCAAATAAGTAAATAAAATCTTTAAAAAATTTTTCTTTGAGGAATGATTAAGTCACTAAAAGATCATTTCTCAAAGTATGGTCTTGTGGAATACTAGTTTATAAGAAAAAAAATGTTTGGTGGATGAATACATTTGGGAAATCTCAAATTAAATTCACACTCCATACCATACCCTTTGGAAGATATAGTGAGTGAACATTAACATTAATGTGTTAAAGGCTCTGAGAAATCTTGCAAAAATGAAATTTAAGTCTGTTTAACTTTGTTTAACTTGTTATTTCTAAAATCTAAGTAATCAAGAAACTTGTTTTGTTTATTTTTGTTTTTATGTACAAAACAACTACAGTTGACCCTTGAACAATGCAGGGTTTAAGAGTGCTGGCTACCCCCTACTTCTGTGCAGTCAAAAATCTGCAAATAACTTTTGGCTGCCCAAAAACTTAAGTAATAATAGCCTACCATTGACATATTTTGTATGCTATATGTATTATACACCATGTTCTTACAATCAGGTCAGCTAGAGAAAAGAAAACTTAATTTAGAAAGTGGTAAGACTGACTGGGTGGCTCAGTCAGTTGAGTGGCCTGACTCTTGATTTTGGCTCAGGTCATGATTTCAGTGTTGTGAGATGGAGCTCGAAGTCAGGCTCTGGCTCAGGGTGGAGTGTGCTTGTCCCTCTCCCCCAACCTCTGATCCTCCTCCTCCTCATACCCATCCTCCCTCTTTCAAATAAATAAATAAATATCTTTTAAAAAAGAAAACCATAACCATAAGAGAAAATACATTTACAGAACTGTACTATATTTGTAAAAAAATATTCAGGTCTGAACTGGACCCACACAGTTCAGACCTGTATTGTTCCAGGGCCACCTGTATTACCATCCTGAAGAACAAATGTTTTGTTAAATAAGTTTTGAGAAATAATGACCTTTTTGGCTTTTTTCCAGTTTCTGTCTCCAGATATTTCCAGATTTGGAAATTGTTCAGTAATTTTCAATATCTATTGCTTGATCCTTTTGTTTTAGTGCAGCCTGGTAAATTTCTGTCTTAATCCTCTTATACAGAGTTATATTACTTATTCATAAAAAGATATGATTACCAGGTTTCTGGGTGAAAACAGGGAACTCATGAACTGCAGGTTTTCTAAGACCTAATAAGTCATGTCCTGGTCCCCAGAGATAGGAGCAGAATCAGAATGTTCTGATCAGGGGCACTTAGCCACACCTGGGTACCAAAAAAGACATGT
Organism: Taxidea taxus jeffersonii; assembly: GCA_003697995.1. NCBI lineage: Eukaryota > Metazoa > Chordata > Mammalia > Carnivora > Mustelidae > Taxidea > Taxidea taxus. Next base: position 22,645 of record ML100075.1, read on the forward strand.
TCGACTGTCCTGTGTTTGTATGTTAGAAAGCAATGGTGAAACCGGAAAAAACCCAAAAGCCCATCAACAAGTATAAATTGTGGGTTATCCATACAAAGGATTAGTGCTACCCATCAATCAAATGGAATAAACTATGATATAGGCACAACATGAATGAAACTCAACATTATTATGCTGAGTGAAAAAAGAGGACATACTGTGTGACTCGGAAATATAAGATTCTAGGAAATTCTTATAATCTAGAGTGACAGAAATCAGATCAGTGGTTGCCTGGGGATAGGAATAAAGGGAAGGAAGGATTGCAAAGAAGCACCAGGAAATTTTGGACAGTGGATGATGGAAATGTTTGATCTTTTTTTTCTCTAATACTTTTATTTATTTATTTGAGAGAGACAGAGAGAGAGGGAGTGTGGTGTGTGTGTGTGAGAGAGAAAGAGAGAGAGAGAGGGAGGGAGAGAGACAGAGAATCTGAAGCAGACTCTGCACTGAGTGCAGAGTCAGATGTGGGGCTAGATCTCACAACTGTGAGATCATGACCCGAACCAAAACCAAGATGACACCTTCCAATTCCCCGGAAATGTTTGATATCTTTATTGTGGTGATAGTTTATAAGTGTATACATATGGCAAGACTCATAAAAATTATATACTTACAGATGTACAGTTTGCTGCATATAAGCAATATCTCAAAAAATCTGTAAAAATAAATTGAAATAAATAACATTAAAAAACATAACAAATTAAAATTTTTTCTCTAGGAAAAAAAATTAACGTGATGAGAAATATATGCCTGGCTTGCCTCTGATAAATGTCTTTAGTCATCAATGATTTTTAGATAATCAAAGTTGGTAAGAAAGCAAATGAATGAGTTCAGGACCCCCATGGGCTTCATTTTTAGACACTGCTATCTACATTCCTTTGTAGGCCACATAGACGAAAGTAACTCTGTCTTTCATACTCTCTTGATAATGGAAGAGGCTTTGAAAAAATTTCATCTGGTTCCTAGAAATTTCAGGGACACAGAAGAAAGGGCCTGTCCATTGGTTTTTCTTTCATAGCAATAGCAAAATTTTGCCAGAGCTAGTGTGATCTATGGGAATAAACTGAGCTGATGGTTCGAGTCAAGCCTTAGCTCACCTTCTCTCATTGTACATCTTTGGTGGGGTCATTTTTTCTGTGTGTTTTTGGATAAGCAGACATTCACAGATGTAACAGATTTAAAGAATTAAAAAGATAGCTCACCTTAGGGGGAAATAAGACAAGAAAAGAGTTTCTTCATTCCTAAAATAAAGAGGTGGGAAAGTTCCTTCTTATCTGACATTTTATGATTCTTTGAATTTTCCTCTGCAAGTAAGAATGGCACTGTGAGCATTCTAAATGCATGGATGAGTTTGAGGAAGAGGAAAAAGAGATGAATGGGGACAGAAAGAGGAATTAGATATATTGAGTGCTAAGAGTCTAGTCTTCATAGTCAGACAGACCTTAGCTTCACCCCTGAATGGTGACAAGTCATGGTGAGCAATTCACAGCTCTGCGTCTCCTCTGCAAACTAGAGTTATTAGTAACTACCACACAAGTATTCTCAAAAGTAAATGAAAAAAAAATTTGTAAAAATACCCAGCACAAAACATATATAGGGGGGAATGTCAGTTTCTTCTCTATCTTCCAGAGACAAATAGCTCAAAAAACATTTTGCTAAGAAGAGGCCTATAAGATTACTGGCAACTGCAGGTCCAAAGTATCCCAAATCCTCAGAACTGATTCAGTGACAAAACCTAAGCCCTCCTCAAACTATGAGGATCCTAGATTCCTATCTTTGTTTCATTGAATCACTTAAAGCATTTTTCCCCTAGTGACTCATTGCCTCTGGTAGGGAGCCCACAAGTTAGCAGGGCCTTTCTTCCCCAGCCATGAGGCTCTTTTCTTCCATGCCATTTTCCCAGGCTCTAAAGGGCTGCTTCTGGCATTTTGACTTCAGTTGCCCACCACCCCAATTCATCTTCAACCTTGTTTCCTTCCTTCCTTCCTTCCTTCCTTCCTTCCTTCCTTCCTTCCTTC
>ML100075.1:24711-47480 GCA_003697995.1 Taxidea taxus jeffersonii
TTCTTTCTTTCTTTCTTTCTTTCTTTCTTTCTTTCTTTCTTTCTTTCTTTCCCCTCTTCACTTTTTAAGGGACAGCCCAGCTCTAAGACACCTCTAGAGATCAGGATGGTGAAAATAGGAGGACAGTGTCAATTGAGGGGACAGAGCTTTGTGTGTCCCAACAAGTTAAGTCTTTTAGAGCCTGAAAACTGAAGATCTGTGTGTCTGTCTCCTGTGGCTGTTGTCATAAAGTGCACAGACTGAGTACTTTTTTTTTTGTGGTGGTTAAAATAACAGGAAATTCCACCACCCCAACTCCCCACCCCCCATAGTTCTGGAGGTCAGAACTCATGGTGTCAGCAGAGCCTCTCCTCTTTTATGCCTCGGGGGAGGATCCTCCCTTGCCCCTTCCAGTGTCTGGTAGTTGCAGCCATCCTGGGTGTTCCTTGGCTGTAGACATATCACTCTAATCTGTGCTTCTGCCAACACAATTGCATGGCATTTTCCTTATGCATCTCTTAATCCCTGAGTCTCCATGACCTTTCTTTCTTATAAAGACACCAGTTTTACTGGATTGAGATTAACCTAACCCAGTATGAACTCATTTTAGTAACACCTGCAAAGACCCTATTTCCAAATAAGTTCATATTCTGGGGGTCTGGATAGGCATTAAGTTGAAGGAGACACTATTCAGCCCAGTATAGCATCCTAAATGTCCAATCCACATGAAGAGAATAATCCTAGAGACTTAGATAAGTCTAATAAATCCTAGAGACTAAAGTAATCTAGCCTAGATTATATGGTCAATTAATTAATGGCAGAAATAAAACTGGCATTTAGGCCTTTGGCTCCCAAATCCAGGGTGATTTCTAAAGCATAAATACACGTCTCCAAGGAGCACCAGTTTGGCTCCAAGCTCAGGGTAGGGAAAAGCAATGATTTAATTTGGGAGGTTTCCTATGTGAATTAGGATTATTATAATAATGACCAGTATGTACTAGGCTTTAGAAGCATGGTTTCTAATGTCTATGACAATAGTTAATGTACTCAGAGAGCCTACTATGGATCAGCCACCATCTTTAGCACTTAAACTTGTATTAACTTATTTAATCTTCCCGACAAACTGAGGTCTATCTGAATTCATAGCCTATGTCCATAATCTACTACCCAACTGGCTTGAATGAGAATTTAGAGTGAAAATGGCACTTTAGATAATCCCTTCCCACCCCCACAGGATGCCTATGAATAACTTAAAGCTCAGTGGAATTTGAAAATGTCCACATAGGCTGAGAATGAGGATACCACAAAGGATAGTTTTTTATCCAAAAGCCAGCTGCAAGACAATTATCTGGGAACCTCCCAAAGCCAAATCTTTAAATGTGCCTGTAGATTGAGACAAGGAATGGTCAGTTAAACTCATTCCAGGTGATTGCTGTGGTTTCTGGCCAGGGCAACCAACAAATGTATCAGCAGCCTCTGCCAGTCAGGATGCAGATATGGAATGAATCTTTCTACCTCAATGCTGTTCTAAAATAAGTGGAGGCAGAGGAGAGCAGCTCAGATCATCATTGCAAACAGCTCAGATTTTAAGGGCTTCTAGTTGATTCCAAAGGCACTGGCTCACCACTCATTACATGCTGAGGGACTGTGGGCAGTAATTAATGATTTTCCAATGGCATCAAATAAACCAAGGAAAGAGCTCAGTAGGATGCATTGACTCTCAGAGAGAAAGTACAGAAAGAAGGACAGGCCGTCTCTTCCTGGGCATTTGGGGATGGAAAGTGCTTGTGGATGCCACAGAGGACTTTCAAAGGGACTGGAATTTTCTTTGTCTCTGCCACTCCCTTCATAATGATAGTTCTTATTTGAGGGAAAGCCTATGTGAAGGGTTTGGGCTCTGAGGAGGACTTATTTTAAGATCACACCCTGGGTGCTAAACCAGGTTTTTAGAGGAGTCTGAACATACTCCTATTTGTCTGTATTTGGAGCGTAAAGAAAACAGAAGTGATTCTCTCACTTGTAAGGATACTAAGGAAGCAGCAAAGATCACTGACCTGGAGCCTTGAGACCTGTGGTTCTCTAACAACTCTATCACTGTCTTACTATGTGACTTACTATGTGACTCTGGATAAATCTTTCAACCTAACTGTATCTGAAATTCCTCATTTCTCAAGTAAGAATGACAATACATGGGGTGCCTGGGTGGCTCAGTGGGTTAAAGCCTCTGCCTTCGGCTCAGATCATGATCTCAGGGTCCTGGGATCAAGCCCTGTATCGGGCTCTCTGCTCAGCAGGGAGTCTGCTTCCTCCTCTCTCTCTCTGTCTCTCTCTGCCTGCCTCTCTGTCTACTTGTGATCTGTCAAATAAATAAATAAAAATCTTAAAAAAAGAATGACAATACATGTTCTTTCCTTCTCTGTGGGCTATTAGGAGACTTAAATAGGCCAGTATACATGGAAACATTTTGAAAAGCATAAATTTGATAATGAGGACAGAAAGTACTGAGGACTAAGAGCCAAGAGGAGCCACTTAGCCACCAACTAACCAGCCATGGGAAACTGGGAAAGTCATCATAAAACTCTAATAGTGCACTGCAGTTTTGGTTCGTGGAGTGTTTTGTAATCTACTCAAAGTGATGAACCTAAGGGCCTAGGAAAATGCCCAAGGAAGCAGTAATGTTTGCACATGACTTCAGAAGCTTCCTGGCCTTTCTAGGACTATCCATGGGCCTCCAGCAAGTTTCTGAACCCCAGATTAAAAGTGTCTGCTTCCAGGACCAGGAACATGACAATAACAGCCCAGGTTTGGGTTAATATACCTTGAAAAAGAATGTCACTGTGTCACTGGGGACCATTCCTAGCAGACCGAAAGTGAGGAAATATATTATTTCCTATATTTATCAAGATCATCATGAAAGCAATACTATACATGGTCTATTTTTCAAGCAGTATTTAAGGGTAACCTGCAACACTTTCCTAAGCATGTTCTAAGATACAGCTTGTTCTACAGTTTATACCTCCATTTGTTCCCATCTACTTCCTGTCCTTTAGAGATTCATAGAAATTTCTGGGTACAGAGGCCCACTCCTGGTGTTTTCAGCACAGTCATGGATTGATTTCCTTTTTATACCTCCACTGTTATTTCAGTGGGATTTGGGAAGCAGGGGAGACAAACATGTAAACTCAGTCTTGAGCCAGAAGCTCCTCTTTTCTTTCAGATGGTATAAATCTCTACCAGTTTCACTCCTGGAAGGCCAAGTGGGAGACACACTGCCTTGGTTTGCTTTTGCAGTGTCATGTCAGGCCATGCTGAGCCCTTGAATGCCAGCATCCCTACAAGAGACCATCTCAGACATCATGAGCCAGGATAGGAACAGGAGTACAGCACTTAAACAAACGTGTATCAGCAGCCTCTGCCAGTCAGGATGTAGATGGGGGTCTGGATAGGCATTAAGTTCAGCAGCAGCCAGATCTTAGTTGATATAACTTGAGTAGGAATGTCTCAACATCACAGGGGACCATTTGCAGTAGTGCGCAAGTATCCCTGTGGCTGAGATCACTGGTGTGCTTCCTGAGAGACTATGTGGCCTCTGTTATTTGGGCAGGTGTGAGCATTCATGTTATATCCAGGTATGTGAGTTTACATCTAAGAGTCAGGACAGTACAGAGGTCAAGAAAGCAGACTCCAGAAGTACTCACCAGCTGTATGATGTTGAACAAATCCTCTAAATTTTTTGGGTCTCAGGGCAACTATAAAATAAGGACAATATTCACTTCATGTTGCTGCTATGAAAATTGAATGGGTTAATACAAAGTGCTTAGAAAAATGTCTAGTAATCATAGTAAGCAATAAATGCAAGTTATTTGAGGATGGGGATAAAGGAGTATTATTGAGTGAATGTTTGTGATCTCCTAAAATTCATATGTTGAAGCCCTAAGCCCCAGTATGATGGGGATTGAGAGATTTGGAGGTAGGGCTTTTGGGAGATAAGTAGGTCTGAATTAGATCATAAGGGTGGTGCCCCCATTATGGACTTAGTGTCCATGTAAGGGGAAGAGAGACCAGAGCTCTCTCTTTCTACCATGTGAGGACACAGTGAAAATGCACCCATCTAGAAGCCACGAAGAGAGTGCTTACTGGGACAGAATCTGCAGGAACCTTGCTTGACCTTGGACTTCCCATCCTCCAGCATAGTGAAAAATAAAAGGCTGTTATTTAAACCACCGATTGCATAGCATTTTGTTTTAGTAGCCCAAGCTTATCTAAACAGGGCGTGTAATAGGGTTCTCTAGAGAAACCAAACATACCTCATTTTATTGTGCTTTGCTTTATTGTACTTGCCAGATAATTGTGTTCTTTACAGATTGAAGATTCAATACTATAGTGGAAGTAACTGCAGGTGTGGTGGAGATAACAAAAGAATAGAACTGGAAGAGGAGCCTGAAGATGGGACAGAATTGTTGCAATCTCATGATCAAATTTGAACAGATGAGGAGTTAGTTCTTATGGATGAGCAAAGAAATTGTTCTGTTTTGTTTTTGAAATGGAATCTACTCCTGGTGAAGATGCTGTGAAGATTGTTGAAATAACAAAAGATTTAGAACATTACACGAATTTACTCGATAAAGCATCAGCAGAGTTTGAGCGGCTTGACTCCAATGTTGAAAGAATTTCTACTGTGCATAAAATGCTATCAAACCTGCTACAGAGAAATCATTCATGAAAGGAAGACTCAATGGTTCAATTGGTGTGTCAAATTTCATCATTGTCTTTATTTTAAGAAATTGCCAGAGCTATCCCAACATTCAGCAACCATCACCCTGATCATCTAGCAGCTATCCAACATCAAGGCAAGACCCTCCAACACCAAAATATTATGATTTGCTGAAAGCTCAAATGATGGTTAGCATTTTTTAGCAATAAAGTATATTTTAATTAAAGTCTGTAATTGTTTTTTAGACATAATGCTATTGTACACTTAACAGACTACAGTATTGTCTAAACGTAACTTTTATATGAACTGGGAAACCAAAGAATTAATTTGACTGGCTTTATTATGATACTTACTTTATTGTGGTGGTCTGAAACTGAACCTGAAATATATCTTAAATACAGGTTTGCTTGTATTTAAAAATTAGTGTATGTAATTGTGGGTGCTGGCAAGTCTAAAGTCCATGGGGTAAGACAGTAGGCCAGAGACCTAGGAAAAAGTTGATGTTGCAGCCTAAGTCCAAAATCAACCTGGAGGCAGAAGTCCCTCTTCCTGGAGGGACCCCAGCCTGTTTTTTCTTAAGGCCTTTGACTGAACGAGGCCTTCTACACCATGGAGGGTAATATGTTTTATTAAAAGTCTACTGATTTAAATGTTAATCTTGTCTAAAAACTATCTTCACAGTAACATCTAGACTGTTTATTGACCAATTATCTAGGTGCTATTGGCCTCACAAGGTTGGTACTTATTAGCACTAGAATTAGCCATCACAGGGATGACTAAAGATAACGGGCAGGTATATATGTGCACATCTGGGTATACTTCCTCAGTGGCAGATGGACACATACCATATATTTCAATTGTCACAGAAGCCAAATCTGTCTCTGGATTGGGGTATCCTGTCCCTAGATTTGCTGAAAGTAATTGTAGAGGGCTATGTGGGCCCATGTCATTAGCACACTTGGAGCAGCAGCTCTCAATGGAAGCCAGATAGCAAGGGTCTGCTCTGGGGGCAAGTATAGTGTCAGAGCCCTCTGCCTTGGACAGGGTCCAGGAGGCTGCCACTTAGGCCTCCCAATAATTGTTTTCTGCTTGGTGATTTGTGTACATTATCTCCTTTGGTCTGCATGGCCACCACGGAAGAGGTTGGGTAGGGATTCTTATACCCATTTCACAAAGGCATGTATATGACTAGAGATTACCAACTAATAATCACAGAGTCTAAATTAGACCTTCACTTTTCTGGCCCTTACTTCAAGGCACTTTTTCACTACATTAAATGGTGCTCCAAGTCTACAAATGGGCTCAGCCTATGATGTCAGGGGGAGGGAACGAAAGGAATTAAGAGGAAGCAGAAAATATTATATCAAGCAAGTCAGTTCACTCATCTGAGCCTTAGTTTCTTTGTATACAAAATGACACAACTAAGTCATAAGTTCCTAAAGGATGGAAACCTTGTCTTTCCCTCCTAATATATCCTTGCCTGGTGTGTTTTATGGTGAGCATTCAGTAAATGTTTGCTTAATAGAATGGTAGGTAAGAGACTGTATTGGTTTGCTAGGGCTGCCATAACAAAGTAACATAGATTAGGTGCCTTAAAAAACAGAAATTTATTTTCTCATAGTTCTGGAGCATGGAAGTCCAAGATCAAGATTGGTTTCTTCCGAGGCTTTTATCCTTGACTTGTAGATAGCTGTCTTATCCCTGTGACATGGTCTTCCCTTTATGTGTGTCTATATCCTAATCTTCTCTTCCTATAAGAACACCAGCCATAATGGATTAGGACCCCACTTAGCAACCTCATCTTAATTACCTTGTTAAATTCTAAATACAGTCATACTCTGAAGTACTGGTAGGGGTTGGTTCTTCAACCTATAAATTAGGGGATAGAGGCATAAGTTAGCTCAAATCAGGGGCTTATTAGACTCTAGAGTAATTCTAGCTTTGACATTTGACTTTTCTGATGGTGAATCAGGAAGTTTGGCTAGGCCTTCCTCCCAATAATAAACATTTTCTGGTAAAAATCACATGTTAAATTCAACAATAGAGAACAAAGAACCTGATTTTTTTAATTGACCAAAGACCTTAACAGACTTCTCATAAAAGAAAGTATAAGGATAGCCAAAAAGTGTATGGAAAGATGTTCAAGGAAACACAAACTTCAACAACAGTGAGACACTACTACATACCTATTAGAATGGCCAAAATCTGGAAACCCAACAACATCAAATGTTTACAAAGATATGGAGCAATGGAAACTCTCACTCATTGCTGGTAGGAATACAAAATTGTACAGCCACTTTGGAGGACAGGTTAGGGATTTATTACAAAACCAAACATACTCTTAAACAATCCAGGAATTTTATTCCTTGGTATTTACCCAAAGGAGTTATGTCCACACAAAAAGTTTCACATGGATGTTTATAGCAGATTTATTTTATAATTGTCAACACTTGAATGCAACCAAGATGCCCTTCAGTAGGTGAATAGATAAAGTGTGGTACATCAACACTCTGGTATTATTTAGTGCTAAAAAGAAATGAGCTTTCAAGCCATGAAAAGATATGGAGGAAACCTAAATGCGTATTACTAAGTCAAAGAAGCCAATCTGAAAAGGCTACATGCTGTATTTTAACTATATGACATTCTAGAAAAGGCACCAATATAGAGACAGTAAAAGATGAGTGATTGCCAGGGGTTGGGTGGAGAGAGGGATGCAGAGGCAGAACATAGAGGATTATTAAGGCAGTGGAAAACTGTGTGATATAATAATGGTGGATGCACGTCATTATGCATCTGTCCAAACCCATAGAATGTAAACACCAAAAGTGAAACCCACCATAAATTATGGACTTTGGGTGATGCGGATGTGTTGGCATAGGTTCTTTTTTTAACAAACATAACTTTCTGGTAGACGATGTTGATTAATGGGAGAGGCTATGCAGGTGTGGAGGAAAGGAGTGTAAGGAAACTATAACTTCCTCTTAATTTTTCTGTGAACCCTAAACCTGCTCTAAAAATAAATTCTTTAATAATATATATATTTTTTTAATAAAATATTTTTTAAAAAGATGACACTCTACTCTTTGTATAATAGCCTGGCAATGGGAAAAATCTGGGGAGAGAGGAGGGAAGATGAGTGCATAGTCCAGTGATGTTTGGCCTCCAGCAAGAAATCATGTCAATCAGCCAAACAAAACTTTCAGGTTTTGAGAAAATAATGAGGGGAAACTGTTCAGAATAATTTACTATTAATAGTAAGAGAACAACACCATATAAGGTATTTAAGTATTTTAAGATCATGTAAAACAATGTATTTTAAAGCTTATCATTTGTCAAATATAAATTTAAAAAAATGAACATGTCAGGGCATTGTAGATATTAGTGACTATTCCTAGGCATGATTGGATTAGAGCCTGGATGTCTTACCTAGGTGGTACATCCATGTAGTGCATACCCCTCAACAATAAAAGGGTGTGAATTATCAGTAATTGCAATTACATGATGAATCTCAAAGCAATATGCTGTTTTCAACCAGTAGGAACCAAGCAAAGACTAAGGACTGTCCATTTGATGCAGACACAATTGTACTGGAGATATAAAATTTCTTAACCATCAAATGGATATAGTGTTTGCTTTTTTAAATTGCGAATTGTTTTCTAAAACTAAAATAGTTGCATTATTAAAGTAATATACTGAGTCAGAGAAGGTGACAAATATGTGCTGTATGATTCCATTTACATAAAATCTAGAAAATGCCAACAAATCTAGAGTGAGGGAAAGCAAATGAGTTGTTGTCTGGACAAGTGGGTTTAGACAGAGATAGGAGGGCATCTTACCAAGGACATGAGGAAGGTTTTGGAGATGATGGGCATGTTCACTATATTGAGTTTGATGATGGTTTCACAGGTGTATACATTTGTCAAAACTTATTAAAGAGTACACTACAAACATGTGTTGTTTACTGTATGTCAATTTTACCTCAATAAAGCCATTAAAAGCAGTTCTGGAGACATGGCAATAATTTATCTTACAACCTCAAGCCTACAGAGAGAATACCAAGAAGACTGGAGACAATTTGCCTATAGATTCCTGAGAGATCCCAGGCGTACAGGAACCCATGGTGAGAGGAGATGGTGAAAAGAAGAGGAATGGATGAAAGTCCATACAGAGAGTGTGTGGACCCCTAGGTCCCTGCCCCACCTCATGCACTCTGGTGTCTACTCCTCCAAGGATAATATGAGTCAAATTCAAGTTCCTGGACTCAAGTATCTGAACTGAGAGAGATTCATGGGAACTATGTTTGAAGCTGGGTTAAACCAAATTATCCATCTGTGTAGTCCATCAGAACTTCCTTATCTTTAAGTAGTTTTGACAAAAGGAGGCCCAGAGGACCACAGTGAAACCTGGCCGACAGGTTCCACTTCTTGAAAGAGAGCACCCCCTACTGTCCTGCAAGGGGAGCAGGGCTCTCTCCAAGACCCTGCTTGGGATACTGGTTATGTGTCTCCTGGAACTCCTGTCTAATGTTCACTGTCATTTCCTTTGAAACATTATCAACCAGCTGCTCAAAGCACAAGAGAGGGCAGGCACATGGACACCTAATTAGCCCTTCTAGTTCAACTACAGATTGCAGCCTTGCCCAAGAGCAAGCTTCTTAACCTGGGTGCTCTGTGTCCTCATCTAAAGCAGTGGTAATAACTACTTAGCCACAAGACTTTGGTGGTATTTGCATTTAGAACATTGCTTATACCCTGGAAGGATCTATAGCTATCAGCACTTTTGTCTCATTTGGAGAGATGTCTTTCATACTCCTTTCCTTTTCCTTCTGGTTTAACCGAATTTTCTCTTTCAGGTCTTCAGACTATGGGGTTTCTTCATGCCTGTCTCCAGGTCATCACCAGCTTCTGAGTTTCATTCTGTGCTCATTCTACCTCCTGAACTCCATCAAAATATCTCCCCAAGAAATTGGCCATAGATCTTCCAGGGACTTGACTTTCCCCTTCTGGTCCCCTTCTACCCCCTCCCCCACCCCTGCCAGGTGTGTGCATCCCCAAAGCTCCCACCCACATATCTAAGCATCATAGTCCCTAAGCACACATTTTCCCTCTTAGGTCCCCAGGACCTGTGGGGAACTAGACCAGCTCTTCTGGGCACATTCTCAGCTTCATATCCTTCATCAAATGCCCATTAGTACAACTGGTGTCTGTTTTGATTACTTCTGTTTGTTATTTCAGATAGTTTATTGGTTAGTTTTCACACACATGATTTGGGGGAAGGTCTTTGTTTTCATGAACTGACTATTATCTGTAAACTAGAAACTGTTGCTGTCAAATATACAGATCTGAACATGACATGATGTTACCTGATACTTTAAAGAGGAGCTTGAGAGATGGCTAAGGGCCTGAGGGATTGCCTTCTATGAAGCTATAAACACCACACCTGTGTCTAGAAAATTCCCCACTGAAGTGTCTGCAACACTTGAGTGGGGAGATACCTGGCAAGGGAGGAGAAGATGAGGCACTTGACAGACTCTAAGCAAACTTTATCTCAGCCCCCACCTACCCTCAGTTTTTTCCATGTTGTGATTGCACAGGATTGTTATTATTTGGATGTGAGAGGGAGAGGCAGAATAGTGCAAGGCAGGTGCGGAGCAGGACAGGCAGAATAGTGCAGGGCAAGTGAGTAGATGCCGGTGTTTTGTTTTGTTTTGTTTTTTTACTGGGTTTGAGCCTGGTTCTTCTGCCTAATGGCTATGAACCTCAGGTAAGGCACTTAACTTCTCCTGACTTCAGTTTTCTCATCAGCAAAATAGTGGCATTAATCATATCTATCTCAAAACTGATATAGAGAACACATGCGATAATCCTCACTCTGTTATATGAGCTGTTTTATCTACTCCAACTGTTTGTTTTTGTTCTTTTTTTTTTTTCTTTTTAATTTAGAGACTGAGAGAGGAAAAGAGAGAGAGAGATCCCTCACTCAAGGCTGAAGGGGCAATTGGAGCAAGGAGACTAAACCCAAACCTCCAGACTCCTTGTTCAAAAACTTCCCACTAGTAGCACATTAATGGCCCTGAGTACACTCTATTAAAATGCAAATGTTCCCCAGGAGGCCTAACTCCATGTCATTAGCACCTTAATGTTAGTGATGTGCATTGTGTTAGCATCTTTTTTTTTTTTTAATTTTACTCAGTCTGGTTAGAAAGGAGTACAGAAAGAACTATGCCTGTGATTTTGGCAGCCCTTCTGACAGTACATGTTGCCTCAGGAAAAAAAAAAGCTGGCTCCTCTAATGTCATCATGGAACAAGGTTGAGATTCAAGTTTTAGGATCAGATGGCACAGTGTAAAGTGCTGCTCCCAAACACCCTTTTTCTGTGATCTGACTACCTCAGAGAAGGAAACTGGGAACAACTTGTGATCCAAAACTGACTTCTGAGGTGAGCCTGGGTGACCACACAGGCAGGAGCAGGTATAGACCACTTCAAAGACCTTAGCCATTGCCCAGGCAGGACAAGGCATAGATTACCCATTAACTCTTTCATTAATTTGTTCCTTCACTCAGCCACCTGTCGGGAGCACCTACTCTGTGCCACAAATGAATGAGAGTACCAGACCACAGGGAATGGGCCTGTGATAATTGTTTACTGATGTGAGAAATAAAGGCTGAAGAAAAATTATTAAATTTCTTACTACCTACAGGTTCCTTGGACAAGTTGTTGAAACAGGCAGAGTGACATTCAGCTAGGGACTCAACTGCCTTGATGTTAATACTTTGCTAAGGGCAAAAGGCAACCTTAGCCTGACATATAAAAATTCCTTTAGAAATTTCCTTTATCTCTAAACCCCCCAAGATATGTGTTGACAATCATCTTCCAAGCACAGGGACAACCAATACACATCTGCTTCAGATGTGTATGACCCCAGTGAAGCTCTTTCCACCCACAGATCCTGTCCTCATGCTTTAATAAAACCACCTTTTTGAACCAAAGATGTCCCACTAATTCTTTCTTGGCCATTAGCATCAAACCCTAACATCATTCCTACATCATTGACCACTCGCAGTGTCGTGGGCTCCTGATGGCAGTCAGGATGTTTAATCCAGGCCTCAAACACTCAGGTCCAGAACTTTCAACCAAGCCACCGAGATGAAGTTATAAAACATGCTGATAGGAAAGAATATCCTATCAATATCAAGACAAATTGTGTCAGGAAAATTGGACAGCCACATGCGGAAGAATGAAGCTGGACTACTTTCTTACACCATACACTAAAATAAACTAAACTAAAATAAAATAAACTCAAAATGGATGAAAGACCTAAATGTGAGACAGAAATCCATCAATAACCTCTTTGACCTTGGCCACAGTAACTTCTTACTAGACACACCTTTAAAGGCAAGGGAAATAAAAGCAAAAATGAGCAATTGGGACCTCATCAAAATAAAAAGCTTTTGCACAGCAAATGAAACAGTCAACAAAACTAAAAGGCAACCTACGGAAGAGGAAAAGATATTTGCAAATGACTTATCAGATAAAGGGCAAGTATGCAAGATCTATAAAGAACTATCAAACTCAACACCCCCCAAAAGGAAAAAAAATCCAGTAAAAAAAAAAAAAAATGAGCAGAGACATGAACACACATTTCCCCAGAGAAGACATACAAGTGACCAAAAGACACATGGAAAAATGTTCAACATCACTTGGCATCTGAGAAATCCAAATCAAAACCACAGTAAGATACTACCACAAACCAGTCAGAATGGCTAAAATGAACAACTCAGGAAACAACAGATGTTGGTGAGGATGCAGAGAAAAAGGAACTTTTAACACTGTTGGTGGGAATGCAAGCTGGTACAACCACTTTGGAAAACAGTATGGAGTTTCCTCAAAAAGTTAAAAATGAGCTACTCTACAACCCAGCAATTGCACTGCTAGATATTTATCCAAGGGATACAAATATAGTGATTCCAAGGGGCACATGCACCCCAATGAATATGGTAGCCATGTCTACAATAGCCAAACTGTGGAAAGAGCCCAGATGTCCATCAACAGATGAATGGATAAAGAAGAGGTGGTGTGTGTGTACACACACACACACACACACACACACCATGGACTATTACTCAGCTTCAAAAACAATGAAATCTTCTCATTTGCAATAATGTAGATAGAACTAAGTGAAATAAGTCAGTCAGAGAAAGACAAATATCATATGATTTCACTCCTATGTGAAATCTAAGAGACAAAACAGATGAATATAGGGGAAGGGAAGGAAAAATAAAGTAAGAGGAAGACAGAGAGAGAGGCAAACCATAAGAGACACTGAACTCTGGGAAACAAAGTGAGGGTTGCTGAAGGGGAGGGGAGTTGAGGGGATGGGGTATCTGGGTGATTGGCATATGCAACTGATGAATCACTAAATTCTACCCCAAAACTAATAATACAGTCTATGTGAGCCAAATTGAATTTATATAATTGTTTTTAAAACCCTGCTGACATTCATGCAATACTCTTCAACAAGGAAGATAAACCAAGGCCTGCATAATGGGATTGCTCCCCTCTCCTGCTTCTAGAAAGAAAATTAACACCATAGGTTGTTCTTCTCCTTAATTAAACTCTGTAAATTTGAACATACTTCTTGAGCTCCTTATCCAGGGAAAGGTGGACTAGAGAAAATATAGGAAGAAAATATTCTGGCAAAGAGGGGGTGCTATGTTTTCATTATTTGACTCACATTTCCAAGGACTTATATGGCTTTGAAATTATATTTCACTTGATCCTATTGAACTCTAGGAAGACTAAGGATTACAGGCATATATTTTTTTATTATCCAAGGCCAGTATGAAGGGCAGAACTGGAATTGGAAGCCAGCCCTGGCTTACCCCAGAGAGGCCCAGACTCTTCCAAGGTGCAGCTTCTCAAGACTCTCCAGGGCCCCACCAGCAGGCCTCTACCCCCATTCTGTCACTCAGGCACTGGTTCCTTAGTCCTTCTCTCCTCAGATGCATTGTGCCTTATATCCATGAAGAAACCCCACCCTCAAAGAGAGGTCCCCACCCATATTTTGGTGTTACCAAATCACCCAGTATCCTCACCTCATAGTCTCTTGTTTAAGAGAATTCACCAGAGCAAAAACATAACGTGAATTCCATGATGCTTTATAATTAATCCATATTTTAATAATCACAAGTAAATCTACACACATTTGAAAAGCAGCTTCTTTGGAAAACACTACCCATTCACTCTGACTAAAATATTCCCTATGCCCACGAAAGTAGAAAATCTCTTGAAATAATTCGACTTAAAATCCCCAGTGGTTCAGATTGGCTGAGGACGCTGCTTTCCATCTCATAATCTTTTCTACCTGTTGAACCATCAGAGAGATCTGGTACTTGGAAAATGCTTTTTTTTCCCCCTGTTTATTACAAGCTAGAATTCTACCTCCAAAACAGTTAGTGGTTAGCACTAAAAACCCTCCTGGCAATCACACTCATTCCCAAACTTATTCTGACCATCTCTTCTTTTCATGACAATAAATAACACAGCAGAAAAACATTTTGTAGTACCCAACAATTTACATAGCACATTTTATTATATTAACTCATTTAATATTTGAATCAACCCCAGGTAGGTGTTATGTTTGTTATTTTCCTCAAAAACTGGGACTTAGAGAGATTTAAACAACTTGCAGCTCATGAATCTGAAAGCAAGACTCTGACCCTAGGGTGATCTGTTCTCTCCCCTACATTATATCCCTCCCCACCCTCCCTCTCACCCCAACACCTCCTTTACAACCATGGCAACAGGAGATCCTTGGCTGGCTCCGCATAGGTACCCTCTTTTGGTTGTACAGGTAGAGTGCCAACATGACTGCCTTCACTGCCCACATGGCCTCATTCTCTTGCCTGTTTGGCTTCTTAGGCACCACACCAGCATGAACTGACAACCCTGTTGGTAATAGGGACTGTTCTGCTCTCCTATCCCAAGAGGCTTTAGGAGACACAGGAGCAGTCTTTGTGAGGAAGAAATGCTGCTTCAGGGAGCAAAGGCTCATGGGCACAGCCTCAGAAAAAAAGCACCTGCAAAGGGCATTCTGACCAGTTCAGCTCTTGAGAGGTTTCCCTTAGACCATTAGCCCCATTTGCTCCTCTACTGAAGCTTTGGGCCAGAATACACAGAGGAAGTGCTTCCTTTGTTCTCTCTAGGCCTCCCTTCCAAATGGCTTCCTATAACTGAAACCCTACTACTGGTGTCCAGGGGTCTAGCATCCCAAGCCAGCCTGTCTCTAAAGATTCTGCCCCACCCACACCCCATCTCCACAAAAGTCTCAGCAGCAGAGCTGGCTGCCATGCTCTGGGGTTAATCTTGAGTA
Organism: Taxidea taxus jeffersonii; assembly: GCA_003697995.1. Classification (NCBI taxonomy): domain Eukaryota; kingdom Metazoa; phylum Chordata; class Mammalia; order Carnivora; family Mustelidae; genus Taxidea; species Taxidea taxus. The sequence continues at coordinate 39,777 of ML100075.1, forward strand.
TCCTCCAGGCCACTCAGGTTAATTGCCAAACAAATAGCTGCCTAATAAAGAGCTGTTTCTCCTTCCCTACCCAATACAATGAAGGGTGGGACAGAGTTTGCACCATCAGACCCAAAGGCTGTGGCCCATCTGGTATCTCACCCTCCCTCTTCTACACTAAACAATTTCAGGCAGTGGATGGCCAGCTGGGCTGAGGCCCCTAGAGACCCCTCCCCCTAGACTCACCAGAGTGAGAACCCACCCCCATTCAAGGCTGACAGGGACCATCTGTGCCTGAGCTCTAGGAATTGGCCAGGCCGTGCTCTACACCTCCGGAGCCCTCTAAGCTGTGAGGAAATCTGCCAAGCCCTCAGCTCCTTCCCTACAGCCCCTGATACCAAGTATAACCAGTAGTTCTCCCACCTTCCCCCACCTGCCTGAACCAGAGAGCAAGTGCCAAGCCTATCTGATTTCCTGCAGTCCACCCTGGGGAAATTCAACTGCTTTAGGGCAGGAGAGAAGCTTTTGGCTACTAATTCTACAGCTCCTGGTATCCAGGCAATTCAGGCTGCTGACACAGGACAGATGAAAAGAAAGGGCAAGGGACAGAAACCAAGAATAAGCCTCCAGCCCCATCTTGGACAAAAGAAGTGTCAGCTAATATTGAGAATATGGAACAAAGAAGAGGAATCCTGCAATATTACAGATACAACTTCACGTTTTATAAAATTCAAGAGCAAAAAGGTAGATGATATAGTTCTTTAGTCCAAGCCTTTTATTTTACAGATGAGAAAATGCAGCTCAGTAGTGGGTGTGACGTGGTCACAGCTAGCTTATGGCAGAAACAGGGTAAGAAGCCATCTCTCCTAACTCTCAATGCAGGGCTCTCCCCCGCTCATCTTCTGTTCTCTCTCACTGCATAGCTCCCTCATCATGAGTTCCATACCTTAGGCTCCCTGTGTATAAACATTCTGCTGCATTGATGAGAAGGGCACATGAAAGACTTGTGTGGGAGACTGTCCTGTAGATGGTTATTCATGGGTTCTCCATCTCTGTACAGAGGAAGCACCCTTAAAGCCACTCTCTTCCTCCTCCAGCAAGTGAAATTGGAGTCCTGGGGTGTGTAAGGCAGTGTGGTATTGTGGGAAGAAGTCCTCAAAACAGAAGTTGGGTTCAAACCTCATTTCTGACATTTACCGTCTCTGCAGTTCCCATACAGCTATACCCCTTTTACCTCCTGATCTCATATGTAAAATACATACAGAAACACCAGCTTCAGTTTCCTTGTGCATAGTATGAGATAGATATTTTAAAAATACTGCTTTGGGGTGCCTGGGTGGCTCAATCGTTAACCATCTGCCTTTGGCTCGGGTCATGATCCCAGCGTCCTGGGATCAAGCCCCGCATTGGGCTTCTCTCTCTCCCACTCCCCCTGCTTGAGTTCCTTCTCTCACTGTGTATCTCTCTGTTAAGTAAATTAAAAAAATATTTTAAAAAATAAAATAAAAATACTGCCTTGACAGCTGTTCCTTGAACCTATCCTTGATAGGATGCTTAATGATCTGAGGTTGTTAAGAGTTCTCTATTATCTTATAGACCTGGACATCTGAGCTACCCCAAACTAAGAGAAGGCCTGTAGGTGAATGTAAATGATACATATTCCTTTAGATTGGGCTCATCCTCAGGAAGTAAAGTTGCTTCCTCTGGCTTTCTTCATGGATGCATATGATATGTCTGTCCTCCTCCTTAAATGTTATCCCTTCCACCTGTTCAAAATGTGCTCCATCCATAACTCCTGTCTCTGCAGTAAAGATCCACCCCCAGAATACTCTAACCTTCTTTGATATTCTCTAAATTTTCACTGTGATCCAGCTTGTCATTTTCTTTCTTCTTGTCTTTTAACAAGACTATAAGTTCCTAGAGGGCAGAAATCATATCATGTTTATTCTTAAATCTCTCTCATGGTGGTCTAGTGCAAAGCCAAATATATGGATTAATTGAGGGGTCTTAGTTTGCACTAGACCATTTCTTCCCTCACCCTGATGTTCCTGTTATGGGTTCTTCTATATGTCGATAAAATGAAACTATAGCCCCAAGAAGATGGGTACAAAGGAGAATTTAGCCACATGCCTGAATATTTGAGGCTTCCTATATTCATTCATTTATTTCTTCATTCACTCAGGAGGAGAGAGTACCTACATCTGCCAAGTATAATTTATGTTGGCTGGACTTTGGCCATAGATAGGCACAAACCTGGGACACTGCACCAGACCTTGAGATAGAATCTTTATATCAATAATAAGTGCTAGATGGTTTTCATGCATTAATGATCATAAGAGCTTTACCTCTATTTACACATACAAACTCTATAAGCATCTTTCAAAGCAGGGGCCATCATCATCCCCATTTTGTAGATAATGAAACCGAGGCATAGAAATGTTAAGTCACTTGCCTAAGGTCTCTTGCTAATAAGGTGCAGAGTCAGATCAAGGCCAGGCCTCTGGCTCAGGGCCCATATGCCTAAGCATTTCGCTGTATTGCATGTCAGGTAGGAGTCATAGGGCATCTGAGGGTGGAGGGACACAGGGATGGGGGTAGGATGCTGTTGAGAGACTACAGAGCCCTGCTGAGGTAGAGTGATGGAGAGTGCCAGCACCTCAATCTGAGCCACCCCTCAAACTTCTGTGAGCCCCTCCTTAAAAGGACATCTTGAGCCCCTCCTGTGAGCTGCCACTTGGAGCTCAGCTGATATAGGGTTTCTGAGAGGCAGCCTGGCATTCCTGTCTGCCTGAAATTAGCCAGGCCCCCAACACAGGAATCCTTGATTGTCACAAAACCTGCCCTTTACATTTCTATGCGATTTCACTCTGCACTGATCTGGTAAAATCCCCCAAAGACTACCCTCCACACACTTTCAGTTGACCTAATAACAACCATAGAATCTTTTTCCTCTGTTCTGTGGGTATGGTAGCAATTAAAAGGGAGAAGTTTGGTGAGGACATGAAAGATAATCAGAAGATGATAAAAAAAAAGGAGTGGATTCTCATAGTATTCATTGCTGAGAAAACTGGTGTTATATTCAAGGGACCCAACACCTCTTGGGCAGGTAGGAAACCAAAACCCTGGTGGGATACTAACAGAGAGGAAGGAGAGAAGCTCAGAGCTGTGTCTAAAGTGATGTCTTGAGCAGTTAAGGCTGTGCACTATTACAGAGTGAAGGCCACTGCTAATAGTTATGGCTGAATGAATGTGAACAGGGAGTGGCTCGGAAACAGGAACTGTAGGACCCACAACAAACCTATATACAAGTGGAGATTGCTGACATTGTCCATATAGATGTTTAAAGCAATAATTCTTGGAGAAACTTTTACCAGCTATTGGTTCTATAGTCACTCTTGGAAAATCAGCCCCCATTTCATGTCAAATCAAGTATAGACTCAGAGATAGCATAAGCCCAAGTCAGGTAAGCCAGGTTTATGCCTGATGGTATGAGATTAGTTGATCAGGTAAATAAGCAGAATTGGGCTTGCCTGAGGAAAACCAATGGAAGTAGAAAGATCCAGGGACTGTTTCTTCACTCCATTATTCCCTTATGAACTTTGACAGTTCCAGGTGCAGCCCACCAATGGAACCACCCAAACTGGAGGGGTTGGTGGGTGTGAAGATGGACTGTAGTTAATAATGCTTACTCTGGTACAGCATGTGGGTATTTTCCTCAGGGGCTTTCAGGACCTTTCAGGATGTAGCCCTCCACTACTTCTCTGAATTTCTCCCTTACCAATCTCTCCTGGCTCATTTTGATTTGGCTGCACTAGCCTCCTTGTTATTCCTTGAACACATCAAGCATATCTCAAGCCTTTGCACTTGCCTTTCCCTCTGTCTAGAATAGTCTTCCCCTCAGATATCCAAATAATTGCTCTCTTTCTTTTGGTTATCTGTTCAAATGTCACCTTATCAGAGAGGTGACCTGATCTCCCCATATACAATTCACCCTCCCCTGATAGCAGCACTCTCATGTACCCTTAGCACTGCTTCCTCTTCTCCAGATACCCATTGTTACCTGATGGCTATATATCTGTGTGTGTGCGTGTGTGTGTGTGTGTCTGTCTGTCCGCCTGTCTGTGATCTGCTTGATCCTGATAAAGCCCAAGCTCTGTTAGAATAGACTAAGTTTTAGGCTCCTGGGTGGCTCAGTCAGTTAAGCATCTGTCTTTGGTTTGGGCCATGATCCCAGGGGCCAGAGATGGAGCCCCACATCAGGCTCCCTGCTCAGCAGAGAGTCTGCTTCTCCCTCTCCCTCTGTCTCTCCCATTTGCTTGTGTTCTCTCTTGCTGGCTTTCAAATAAATAAATAAAATCTTTGGGGGGAAAAAAAGAATAGACTATGTTTTATTTGTGGCTGTATTTCTGTGCCCAGAACAGTGCCCAATATATAGGAGGCACTCAAAATACTTATAAAATCAAAGTGAATTCTCCTTCTTTCGTCTCTGAATTATTTCCTTTTGAATTGGGCCTAGATATTTCCTTGTTTGTTCTTAATGTTATTTATTTGTTTTCTGAACGCATCAGCAAAATGTAGAAGATGCTCTACCCCATAATTGCAGAGTGATTAAGGCCCTTGAAAACAAAGCTTCACTTCTATTCCTGCCACTCCCACAACCCCCATCCCGAAGTGTGAATCCTCTGCTCCACCACATACTTTTCTGACTCATTCTTGCCTCTGGACACCAACTGGTGTTGTGTTCTCCACCAAATATGAACTCCCTTCTGCTTATCTAAATCCTGCTCAAACATTTTTCTTTTATCTCTTCATTGATATCGCCATTCTGAGTTCTTATGTCTCTTCCACATTGTTTAACACTAAAAGTTTAGAATGTAATAATCTTATCTCCCTAATTAGACTGTAGTCCTCCAGAGATAGACAAAATGTCCTCCACATCTTGGGCATCCTCTTGGGATAAACCTCGTGCAGGGAAGGAGCGCTTCTGTGTTGACCAATTTCTCAAAAAAAAAAAAAAAAAAAAAAAAAAAAAGAATTACAAGATATTGTGGAACTACATTTCTCTTTCTTGCTGATGTGGCTCCTATTACCCCCATATCGGTATCTCTTAGATCACTGAGTGAGATAATGAAAAGCTTAGAAAAGGAAAGTCTAAGGCAGAGATCCTATGCCCATTAGGTCACTTAGTCAATAAACATTAATTAAAGGTCCAGCACTGTGCTAGTTTGAAGACAAATTTTAGAATCACAGAACATTGAGCTAGAAGGCACCTTGGAGAGCATATCGTCCAAACAGTGGTATCAATTAGGGTACCTAGGTGCAAGCAACAGAAACTAACAAAGGCTTCATTGGGCGGGAAAGGAATGTGTTAAAAGGATGGTAGGAACACTGGGGAGCCCAACCTAGCACTGTGCTTCCAGGAGTAAAGCCCAACATAATGGTCAGGTGAGAAAATAGTTGCCACGCTCATGGACTTTAGACTCTGAAGCTCTAACTTCAGAGTGTGGCTGTTGTTGCCTGTTTGTAAAGCTACCACCCCCAGGAGGGTGATCCACTGTCCTTGCTTCCTTTTGGCTCAGACTCTGGCCAGTGCACATCTGATTGAGAGAGCCTAGGTCATTAGTCTCCACCGTGCTGCAAAAGAGGACCAAAACCAAGCATATTTTCACATTCTTTAGTGAGGTGTGGGCTCTGCTTCTGACCAAAATTCTTTAGGTGGAGATGCCCCTAAGGAAGGAAGGTACTCAATGGCAAATGTCCACCTACTCCTCATACCACAACAGAGGCAATGGTGATCCACAGAGATGGAGCAAATGCCCCAGGCCACATCATAAATTGTTAGTAACTAGGACGAGAATCCAGGTCTCCTAACTCCATGTCTCAAATTCTTTCCACTCCTCTATGTGTAAAAGAAACAACTAGTAAAAAGATTAGATAAAAATTAGGACAAATAGCAGGGATCAAATGACAAGTGACCCATGTCCCTGGCATGGTAAAAACCATCTCTTAGATTTGATCACTACTCTGTTTTTAATATTCACTCCTCAAAACAGCCTGATTTCAGACATTGCCTCCTCTAGGGAAGCTCTCCTGAATCACCAAGATCTTTGGTTCTGACTTAACTCTAATGCAGTCCTATTTATGTGGTAATATGTATGTATGTGTCTGCCTCCTCACCAGGCTGTGAGCAATTTGAGGTGTTATTGACCCAGGAAATATTTTAAGAGAAGCATCATCATGAATGTGCATAGGGAGGACTGCAGGGCATTCACATTTATGAGTCCCTATAATATTGGCCCCCTTCTTGGGTCAAAGCTATACCTGTCATTCACTTCTTATTTCCAGGATGCCTAAAATCACCTTCTCCAAGTGTCTTCTGAAGAATCACAGTGGCATGGCACAAAACACAATTGCCAAAGGCTAGCATCTTTGTAGCCTCATGAAGTCTTGGTCAAGTCTCTTCCTGGTACTGGTAAAAAACTAATGGCAGAGTTGGCAAAGCAGGCTTGTGAGCCCAGGAGGCTGATGTCTAAGCTGGGCAGACTCTGACAGGACAAAAAGTGCAGGAAGGTACCTAATGCAAAAATGGGTTCTTGACACCTAAGGCCCTTGGAAGCAACAGGAACAGGCATGCAGAGACCCTGAGTCAGCAAGACAGATGTCACAGGAATGAGGTAAGAGCTCCCTGGAGGGACATGTGACCTTCTCTTAACCTTGGAATAAAAATATTTTAATATTCATAAGTTTGCCAAAACACTCCCTAACTCTTTAAGTTAGGCTGCGTGCAGCCTCCACACTGACCCTCACATGACATTTGCATTGCCATCGCTGTGGCTTCCCCATAGCTTTTGCCAAGCTCAAGGAATCCTTCTTATGCCCACCCTTTTGAATTCTTGCATCCTGTAAAACCCAGTTCATGTGCTATGTCCTCCAGGAAGCTCCACTGTTCATACCTAGTTCCCTGCTGACATCTCAGGGAAATGCTTGGTTCTACCCCTGGCTTTGACATTTCTTTCCTATTGTAGTCTATACTACATTATTTTCTGAGGATAGAACATATCTCCTAGACTAGATTGTAAGTTTTTCAATGACTAACCATGTCAAAAATTCCTTTTTCCTCCACAACATTTTGCACAATTTTATTGCACATAACAAATATTATGAACAATACAACCCACGGAATATTATCTTCAAATTCTATATTCTACATTATTTGGCTTCCATTTTAAATGAGAGTGGGTTTCAAGAAGCCCTTACACTATCACTAGTTTAGCACCACTATTAAGGTAGGACACTTCTGAAGTTTCCACTGTAAGCCCTGAATGCTCATTGAAGACTTTCAATGCCAGCTGATGAGAAGCTAAATACTTTCCAGACTGTGTTCACTTTAGTGTTTCCCTGAATTGTCCTTTGGCTGGTCTAGTAGAATTTTACTCTATGCATGTGCAGTTTAATATTAAGCCATAGATTCAAGGGTACTACTCTGTGGATTTCTGAATCTCTTTTTCCATGTGATACTATCTCTGGCACACTGTTACAGAAATGCTGACTCCTTTAGCTTTCCCAAATTCTATTCTCTGTTTGCTCCACGACTTTTTCTTTGTGCTAACTTTGAAAGTGCCTCCCAGCAGAAAAGTTGAACAATCTTAGAGCTCATAATAGTATTTTTTTTTCTTTCTTGGGACTACAGTCTTATATTACCTCTTGTCCAATGTACAAAAACTA